>CAUYON010196800.1:0-12336 GCA_963573935.1 Arctocebus calabarensis
ACTGCCAAGGAAACACCTGTGTCTTGGTGTCTCCTTCACTTTACACTTAGGACTAAATGTGGAACCCCCATTTCCTATGCTTAGGTCAATTTCATGTGAATTTCCTAGGCCTCAATTCCATGAATGGACTGTGTCCATTCATTGATATATTCATTCACTCTGCCCTGGGGGAAGGGACTGTGTTCGTTCATTGATACATTCATTCACCTTGCCCCCTGGCGGGGGGAACGGTGTTCATTTGTTTCCTGGCCAAGGAACCCATACACCTATATATACCCTGAGACTAAAAGCCTACAGGGGGAGATGGGGAAAGACTGGGAGAGAAACAGAGAGAGCTTTTCTCTCCCCACTTGAGTTCTCTCTCTCTACCAGGAGCTTTAGTGTTTTTTCTGTATTCTTTTCTGTAAATAAATTCTGTCTTACCACTGGGGGGGGGGGGGGAAAAGAAAATGCCATGAAGGCTATGTTAAACAGTTTGATGAAAACATTTCAGATCGTATATGAAACCAGCACATTGTACCTCTTGATTGCACTAATGTACGCAGCTGCGATTTAATAAAAAAAAAAAAAGAATTAAAAAAAATAAAAGAAACGGAGCTCCTGGATGACTTGGCAGTCACTCGGTTCCTTTGAAGTCAAAGCAAAGACTCGGAGACGGGAAAGCTTGGGCTCACCCCTGGTGGGCCTGGGTGCTGGCTTCCCGGCTCCCCATGCTCTCAAGTTGGGCAGGAGATCCTGAGGCCAGCTCAGAGGGGCCAGCTGCCCGGACACAGGGCTTTGAACCATTTTTACCATAAAACACATGATGAGGCCCTGGCATAAGGGAGCCTGCGTAGTTCACTCTTTACCCTTCCTACGGTTCCCTTGCAGTCACATTTCCCTCCTAGTTCAAGCTCTTCGTGTGGTTCAGCCCACAGACATGGTTGGAGAAAGCTGCACAGACAACGCAGAAACCACAGCGCAAGTGTTTGAGCTGTGACTCGTTGGCAGCACGCAGGCTTCCGTGTTGAAGAACACACTGTAAACTGCTCTGCACTGGCTGAGTGGGGAGTTTCACGATTTCAAGCTTCATTTGGTAATGACTTTAAAAAACTAGGGCACTCGGTAAATGAGATAGAAAGGTTTCAAATTCTTAAAAACGTTTGATAGGATGAATCATAATAGTCTGACCATAAGAAAAAAGATCATCGAAGGAATAATCCTGCCAGAAAAATGAAACATAGAGGCAAGCCTGCCTCGAATCCCTCCAGAATCATTTATATCTGTGTATGATACCATATGCACCCCTTCCCCCTTTTTCTTCCTTGCTCCCCCTCTCTTCCTTTTCCTCCCTTCCTCCCCCCTGCTTTCCCTCTCCCTTCCTTCCCCCTTTTTCTTCCTTCCTCCCCCCTCCCTTCCTTCACCCCTCCATCCCTCCCTTGCTCCATCCCTCTCTCCTTCCTCTCCTCACTTCTCTCTGTAAGGGCACTGGGACGCCTCCCCTCCTGGCGTCTTCTGGCCTGTATCTCTGCTCTCAGGACATTCTCCTTAGCACACGTCTAGTCTAATACCCACGCACTACATTTTTGGCTCATATTCTCCTACTTGTTTTATTAATGCAAACTTATTTTTGAAGTTACTTAATTTAAATCAGTTCAAATCTTTCTTTTTAATCACATGGTGGTTTCAGTCGGTCACAGTGGCTCGACTGCAGCATCACTGGCACAGAAGTGTCCGTCAGGAAACAGAAGTCACTCTGAATATTTCAAATATTACATATTTCATAGAAAACAAGGGGCAGCATGCGTTGGGAGAGAAAGTCCCAGGAAAGCTGCTAAGAAGGTCAAGAGATTGACTGTGACGGTCCCTGCGCCTGGGTGGAGGAGCCAGCTGGTGGGGAAGGTTGCAGAGGGGAAGCCCACAGTGGGAGCCTGCCGGGTCGGCCCGCACTGTACTTCCACTCCCAAATTTCCAGTACAGGGCGAGTAGAGGGCTGTATAGGGGAGGCAATTCTAGAAAATATAGGTTTAGACAGGAGCTGGGGGCACTACCGATTATGAAAAATCCAGCAGGGAGGGGAAGAGCGCTAAGGGGCGTGGAGAGGGGCCATCTGACCCACACCAGGATGGGAGGAGCAGGCGGGAAGCCTTCCTGGAGGAGATTGCCTGGAAGGGTCACAGAGGATGAGAGTGTGCCACGCTGAGAAAGGAAAGGAGGGGTGCCAGGCAGAGGGCCCAGTGTGGGCGGGGTCTGCAGGTGACACAGCAGGAAAGTGCCAGAAGCACACCGACGGGCATGATATCAACTTTCTGTTCTAATTTTGTTTTTGTTTTTTTCTTTTAAACTGAGTGAGTCTGCTCAAGGTTTACTCAGTAGGTCATGGCTACAGGCCCAACTCTAGGAATTTTGTGCAGTGGGGAGGGTGAGGTGGGAAGGATGAATTGAATGAAGGGCAGACTTATTTTATTTAAAACTTGCCATTTTCCCTGGTGTTTCTGACACGTTCACAAGCTCAACATTAAAAGAAAGTCAAGTCGTTAAAAAGGCAAAAACAAAAACAGTCCTTTCAAGAAGGTGACAGGGCCGCCCCTTTGCACAGGCCAGAGGGAGACCTTGGCTGGTCTGTTTGGGGGCCCGGAGCAGCTTCCTCTCCTTGGGATGTGAACGCAGACGCAGGGACTGTCAGGCCCCCTCAGGGTGGTGTCTAACGCTGCACAGGAAGGGAAGTGTGGCAGCAGCAGCCAGTTTAAAGAAACCAGAGCTCTCAGGTGAAGAGTGATGGGTTCTCAGGGACAGTGCCCTCACGCCTGCCCTCCGTCCCGGTCCTTCCTAAAGTGCTGGGCAGCGGGAGCAGCCTCCCTGGCACCCTCAGCAGGGAAGCACAGCCGTGCGTTACATCAGCACAGGGGGGGGGGCCCGGACAGCCAAACAGCCCCTCGCTGCCCCGCAGAATGGGGATGATTCAGCTGCACTCGGGAAAATGTCGGGGGAGAAAATTCCGTGCTTCAAACCTTATACTTTTTGCTTCTCGTTCACAAAGAGTTTGAAATGTGAGTGAGGTAGAGAGAGCTTTTAGAATCTCTTGCTTTAAAGGTGCCCGTGGCAAAGATGCCTGTGGTATGCCTTGGGGTTACTTTTTGCTTTTCTACACTCATCTTAAAAACACACACACACACACACACAGAAAACGCTGCTTTAGTTTTTAATAGTTCTTGTCATGATGTGAAGGCCGGACCCCAGCTGTTCTTCCCAAACCTCTGGGAGAGGCCTGGTTACATCTCGTTCTCATAAATCTTGAATCCAGTTCTAGCAGGTCTTTAAGCTTGACCCTGACGTGCCTGGGCAACATGATTAGAAACAGGAGGGGCGGGAAGGCCCAGTGCCAAGTTGTGTCCACTGAACAGATACATCATCTGGCAAGGGCTGTCCCAACACGTGGAACAAAGGGGCACACGTCTGTCTCCAGGAATTGAGGCAAGGTCGGAGATGTACAGTCTGACTTTTGTGTTTTTATATGAATTTACTAAAAGACCAAAGTCCTGGCAAGGCTACAGATTTGCTGACATTATCTGGGCCCACGGAGAAAAGCCTCTGTTATTCAAAAAAGTACATTTTCATCTACAGTCTTTTGTGACATAGATATCATTTCATAAATATTAAATAAGTTATCAATAATGTATACATATCACCATATTATACTATCTATACATCTTGGAGTGTCAATTTTTAACCTTAATATTAAATTTTAATAACGTTATTCAATATTTAGTCAAGTTAAAAATGTAATTAAAAATTGAACATTCTCCAAAATCCCTGGGTGCGGCTGCGTGACTAGTCCTGGCCAACATAGTTTGAGTGTGATGATGTATGTCCCTTTCTGGCTGAGGTAGTTAAATCTCTCACATAATCCTTCAGCTCTCTCTTCCCTACGCCAGCCAAATAGAACACGTGTTGATATGGGGAAACCACCCAATAGGACAGGTGGGCTCCCCTGATCACCGTAGGAAGAAAACTGTTTTGCAGAGCCTTCAGGGCCGAAAGTGGACTTTGTGTGAAGAAGAAATAAATTTCCACATGTGAGCCATGGAGATTGTTAGTTTTGTTGTTACAGCAGCATCACTTAGTCTTTCCTAGCTAATACAACCCTCACAGGCATCTCTTCAGCAAAGCAGAAATCTTTGCAAAGAGGAATAAAGTAAAATCCACAGGCATTGAAGCTCCTTCTCTAGGTGATCCCAGACCTGGCAGGGAGCCAGGGAAGGCCACCCTGGGGGGAGGGTGTAAGGAGATGCACACCCTTCCCCGTGGAGAGGTGGAATAGTAAAACATTTTAGTGTTTAGGATTTAGGTACCGGTCAGAAATTGTTGAGAGGTAAATTGATACAGCCTTTTTGGAAGGCAATTTGGCAACATACAGGAGTAATTAAATAGTGTATCCTTTGGCCCAGCAAATTCAGTTTGAGATATTAATTCCCAGAAATAAGTACGGGTCAATGTAACAGTGGTATGTGTTCAAGGATATTTATTGCAAAATTAATGGGCGATTATAAATATTACAAACATCCAGCAACAAGGAGTTGTTCAAATAACAAACTCTTTCATTTCTACCTACGATACTGGTCTCTGTGAAATACATAGCATCAGGAGAGTGTGGCGGTGAAGAGGGAGACTTGTTCATGCTGACGTGGAGGGTGACAGCCTCCCTGCCAGGTCTGCTTCCCTCCTGGTGTCCCACTGTGATATCATTTCCTCCGTCTGAGTGTGGCCTAGACCTAGGGAGCGGCTTTGACTTATTTATCTTTGATTCATTTGTTTTCTCTTACTGCAGTCCACTTACCCAGTGAGCTTTTATGAACAGACATGGCAGAAGCGATGGGATGGTGCTTTCGACATCAGGTTGCACAAAGGTGGCTTCTGTCCTACTCACCCTCGGTCTCTTTCTTATTTGCTTGCTCTTAGGAAAGCCAGATGCCGTGTTGTGAGCTAACCCATGGAGAAGTCCACATGTCTGTTGCTGTACCTGGCACGTCATAAACCTTCAAAAGGTGTGGTTCGAGCATCTTCATTCGGGTACTCAGCAAGTATTAGTATTTGCCAAACACCTGCACACAGGGCGCCATGCTGGGTCTGCTGACTCAGGCTGAGCCCATCACCGTCCTTTCCTCATGAAATACATGTTCAGGGAGGGGCGTCATGGTAGGAGGCAGGAGAGTCAGCAGGGGTGCTGGGAGAATGGCCTTGGGGTGTTTGCAGCAGTGAGTGGTGGTGGCTGCATGTGAAGGAGGAGGGTGGTGAGCAGTGGGCATGTGAGGCCTGGTGGACATCTTACCTGCATCCTGGCAAAGGCCATGTTATTTTGCAAACATGATTCTGACTCCTTCGTGGGGAATAGGGTGGCACTGGGAAGAAGAAGAGTAGGAAGTGTGTGTACATGTGCTTGTGTGTGCATGTCCCAGGCTGCGTTTGTGTGGTGCGTGCACAAAGGCAACGTGGTGTGGAGCGGCGTGGAAGGAGGGCAGTGGCTGCCCAGCTTCCTGACAGGTGACGGGATCCTTGGCCGTCACTTCTGCAGGTCTGATGGTCCCAGATTTCCAGGAAGTTCAAAAGTGCCCCAGCTCTGAGGAAAGGGGAATTATATGACCACAGGGCCTTCTCACAGGCCACTTCCCTGACACCAAGTGAGAGAGGAACTTCTTGGACGAAGTACAGATGACCTCCTTTTAAGAAAATTCAGTAAAGGAAAATCTAAACTTTTGAAACAATTCCCTGAATTGAAATTCAGTTGCTAGCACAGATCCCATCTTATATTTCTTTCCTATCCTTTACCCATGAGGCCTTCTGTAAACGGACACTGTTTCCAGCGCTCTGAAGACACATCTCTATCTTCAGGGAGCTCCTGGCAACTCTTCAGAGGTGCACATGGCCACTCTAGTCAGAAATACACATGTAGATAATTACGTGTACAGATACCCAAGCAGAATCAAGTTCATGCCTTCATAATGGCGTATTTGATGTTATTTAGTTTGGATATTTTATTTTAGTAGGCAAATATGTACTTTATAATCAAGAGGAATTCTATTCCTCAGCTGCATTGGAGGAAAAAGAAGCAGAGGAAGGTGGATACTTCCCATTTGAATTAACTTCCAGGTAAATAGTTATAACCTTTAAAGAGATCTCTTGGGTTTTAGGCTCAGCACCTGTAGCTCAGCAGCAAGGGTGCCAGCCACACACACCAGAGGTGGTAGGTTGGAACCCAGCCCAGGCCTGCCAAACAACAATGACATCTACAACCAAAAATAACTGAGTGTTGTGGCAGGTTCCTGTAGTCCCAGCTACTTGGGAGGCTGAGGCAAGAGAATCTCTTAGGCCTAAGAGTTTGAGGTTTCAGCGAGCTGTGATGCCACAGTACTCTACTGAGGGTGACATAGTGAGACTCTAGCCAAAGGGGGAAAAAAAAAAGAGAGAGAGAGATCTCTCGGATTTTAAAAGAACAAGTTTCTGGGGCCCCAGCACCACTCACAATAGAAAATGGATCCCCTCAGTTTGAAGAACACACATTTATTCCAGGTGGCTAAATTTGCTCTGTCCTCCCTCATCCAACAGAGCGGAAGACTCACGTGGTGACAAGCCCTCAGTCTCTGGGAGTGGCCAGGGCCTGCGTGGGCTGGGCTGCCTGCTGCTTTCCAGGCAACCATGCTTGACCAACAGGAGTCTTCCTTCTCCAAATCCTTTTCTAAAGAAATGTTTATTTTGGTTAATTAACCAAAAAACAGAATGCCCTTTCTCAAAATTTTTTTTATGTATTTCCTTTTCTGTACCTTGAAAGTGGAGCTCTTAACTTCTGCTACTGCTGTTCTTACAGTTGGGTTCACGGGCACAAGCTCCCATTTGGCGTGACTGTTGAACTCCCAGGAACAAAGATGTTTCAGTGGAGGGTGGAGGGGCCGGACAGCTGGAGCATCTTTCCCGTGCAGAGCTGGGCTGACTTTTCTCTTTGATGTTCTAATTTCTCCTGGTGTGCGTCTCCTTGTACCGTTGCTGTGGTGCTTTACGACCACAAATATGCCTCTCCCTGTGGAGTGCTATTACTGTGTTTGAAGTGAATACATCCACTCCCGAGCCATGCTAAGAACAGACTTTTATGCATTTATACCTGTGTGGCCACCCAGACCGTAAGCATCTTGGAACTCTGGGGCTCATAATTCAAGGAAACCGCTTTTACTTTCATGCACAAATGAGAAATACATCCCTGCTTCGTGTATTGCCGAGGGCTAGGCTGTGAGGAAACAGCAGCCACAGCTCTCAGAAGGAATAAGAAAACCACAGGCTTGCCTGCAAAATTGGCTGCTTGGAGCAAAGTGCGCTAGTGCTTTGGATGGGTTATACGCTCAAATTTGCTAAATCATTCATAGGAATCTCTTTTAAAAACAGAGATCTTTCCTCTTTAATCTGGTAAGCTATATTATTATGGTGATGTGCAGGTACAAGTGGGGGAAAAGCAAACATCGGAGAAAAACCCTGGCCTTTCTTTATAGAGCAGCAAGGCTCAATTTGCAATGATCTGCTACTTTCAATGGGCAAGCAACGAGCCCAAGAATTGCATCTTCTTTAGGACAATGAGACCATGAAAAAGTTCGTTATTTTGACTGTTATTTTGTTAAATATATAATGAAAAACCATCTCATCAATTCTTTTAGGCACGAGGGTGTCATGGAAGCCCTTCCTAATGAACTGTGATTCTGGAGCGTGATTGGCCACAGCTGGCCAGGACGAAGGTTCTGAAATGCAGCTAAATATAAAACTGATGAGTTCCCCAGGTCTGGGTAGGTGGGGCGTTGAGCCCAGAGGAGGCTGCCTGGGCAAAAGGAGAAGGTAGGTCCCCTTAAGTGTAAGTGCAGGTGTTACAGAGTCGAACACCAGTCCTTGGATGGAGATCAACTTTCCTTTGCTTACTTTTGTGCTTGCTTCTGGGTGTGGAAGGACCTGGGTTTGCAGGAGATGATTTCTGGCTAAAAGAAAATGAGAGTTCTGTGGGTATGCCAAGAATGATGACAGAAGTGCTTACGTGAAGATTACTGTGCTTACTATTGCAAGCATGCTACAGAATTTAACTCCTTAGTCCTTACAGCAACTGTGTGACATGTATGCATGCATTTCCATTTTACAGTGCAGAAAACGGGATAGTGACTTTACATAACTTGCCTAAGTATGATCAACGGTAGACCCAGGATTTGAAACCAGGCGGTCTGTCCCCAGAGTCACTACTCATAACTCTATTTCTTGGTGTGTATTGTACAACATGATTTGCCTTCCCTTAAATGCTTTTTGTGATGCATCCACAGTGCAAGTCAACTTGGAAGCATAATGCTCCAAAACACCCATGTTCTTTCAGCAAATATCTCTGGCATCTGGGAAAATATAAAAGAGTCAGTTTCTATGATTTGGTGTATAAACAGTTCCATTCTTATTTGCTTTAAGAATGTTCTTTGAATACTTCTTTTGCACTCCCCTTAAGCCTACACTGAAGACTGGGTTCTGAAAAGAGATCTCTGGGAATTGTTTCAGATATTTGACTCCAGTGTGGTCAGCCCTTATGAGTTCACAGTAAGCGACCAATACAATGAAAACAGTTGTCACCAATTGCGTACTGGCCATATAATAAACATTGTACTAGCATTTACCTACATCGTTCACCTAATCTTTGGTTCGACTGATAAGAGAGGTGTTATAATTTTCATTTTAGAGATAAAGAAACTGAGGCTCAGAGAGTTAAATAATTTTCTTGTCTGATGTCCCAAACAAAGTGGTAAACCTAGGATTTGAACTTGGGTCAGGAAGACTCCAAAGCTCTTGCTTTCAACCACTACAGTAGACATTTACCAGGGCTTTTGCACTCCGTGACATTTGTCTGGGTAGGAGTGTGGTGAAATGTCAATTTCTGAGATGTCAATTTCTCAGTCCCAATCAAGGGCGTTGTGATGGCTTTGTAGTGTGTCAGCTGGGTTAGGCTTAGCTGTATTTCTCAGGATTTACTTTCTTGTGCATATCTGGTGAAAGAGGAATCACATCACAAAGACAATTCTTGGGACCTTGGAGGCCAGGAGGGAAGTGGCAGCCATCCCACAGCTCACACATTAGTGATTAGAGCTGATGCTGAGTAGACTTGTGGTCGGGGTGAAGCAGCATTCCTCCTGAATTCTGCTCCCATTCCTCCAGCTCCTGGGTCAGGTGTGTGTTTAGTTTTGTAGCAAAGAGCCTTGACTTCAGTCTGTTACCAACATCAGCCCACCTTATGCCCATGGCTCCCAGCCTGCCCATTATATCTTTTGCAACTATCTTCTCTTCCTGATTGCCTATCCTAGGGACACCCAACTCTAGCACCCCACGTGGAGACAATAGCCTTACAGACTGATCATCCAGCTACCACAGGGCCAATTCCCAGGAACATATTTTGTCTGCTTCTGCTTTTCTGGTTGAACCCTGACTGATACAGTCTTCTGAAGGTCATCTCTACCAGCTCTTCATAGTCCACACCCCCACATAAACACTATTGCTTATAAGCATGCTCTGTTTCCTATAACACTATTTCATTTCATTCTTACTTAGGAGATAAAAAAAGATAGGGATTCTTGTCCCATTTTATAGAAGAGGAAACCAAGGTCCTAAGAGGTTTGGTGACTTGCACAGATTGGGATCCATGCCATTTGACTTCAGTTAGGTGTCTTACACTTATTCTGAGCTTCAATATATATTATGATTTTTAAACCCATGCACATGACAATAGATGTTGGATTTCTTTGCCAGGGGCCAGCCTTCTCTGTGAGTGGTTGAGTTGAGATTTCTCAATGAGAGTGAAATTATAATGGAGCTGGATTGGGCATTTCCTTCTATTTTAGTTTGCAAATAACCTGCTGATGAATTTTCTCAGAGTCTGTTTCAGGGCTCAGTCCTACTGCTCTTATCCCCCTATCTTTTATAGTCAAATGGTGATTGTTTGAGGTGAAGGAGCCTCCTAGCCTATCCTCTTCTTCTGAGAAAAAGAAAGCAGACCTTGTAGAGAAAGCAGATCAATGGGGAAAAATTGGTATCAAGTCCTTGGTAGCTCATAAAACTGCAGTGACATATTTACACA
The DNA here is from genome assembly GCA_963573935.1 of Arctocebus calabarensis. Classification (NCBI taxonomy): domain Eukaryota; kingdom Metazoa; phylum Chordata; class Mammalia; order Primates; family Lorisidae; genus Arctocebus; species Arctocebus calabarensis. The sequence goes on from CAUYON010196800.1 coordinate 10,112, forward strand.
GGACTGATGTGATTAAGATACAGCTGTGGAAGACCTTAACACATTAATCTCTTGCCAATGAAGAGGGAGAACTGTGCTCCTTCCATTTTTTAGAGCTGATCCTTCTTTCAGATGTCTTTGTGGGACCAGGGACCTGTCCATCTTGCATGTGATCGTCCCTGGCAGACGTTACACAAATGATGGTGAGCACATAGTGAGTGCTCACTAGCAGTGACAGAATAAAGGTTTTGAATTGAATTGAAGAAAAAGAAACCTTTGAAGATGAATATTTCTCTCTTATGGTTATAACTAACACTGTGAAGACATTCTTTTTTTATTTTTTAAAATTGTAACAGTGTACTTTAATGCATTTATGGGGTGCAATGTGCTGAGTTTATATACAATTTGGAATGCTTACATTAAACTGGTTAATATAACCTTCCCCTCACTTATTTATTTGTTGTATTAAGGCATTTATACTCTACTCTTAATAGTTTTGAAATGTACCCTTGCATTGTACTCATTAGGTGAGGTCCCACCAAATACCCTCCCTCTTCCTGGCCTCCCCCTTCCCTCCCCTTCCCTCCTTTCTCCTCCTTTCTGGACTACAGTAGTGTTTTATCATTCGTGTGAAAGTGTAGGTGATTATATATTGGTTTCATAATAGTATTGAATACATTGGATACTCTTTCTTCCATTCTTTAGATACTTTACTAAGAAGAATATGTTCCAGCTCCATCCAGGTAAACATAAAAGATGTGAACTTTTTTTTTATGGCTGCATGGTATTCTATGGTGTACATATACCACAATTTGTCAATCCATTCATGGGTTGATGGGCACTTGGGCTGCTTTCATGACTTGGCAATTATGAATTGGGCTACAATAAACATTCTGGTGCAAATATCTTTGTTGTAAAATGATTTTTGGTCATCTGGGTATATACCTAGCAGAGGAATTGCAGGATAGAATGGCAAGTCTACTTTTAGTTCCTTGAGTATTCTCCAAACTTCTTTCCAAAAAGGACGTATTAGCTTGCATTCCCACCAGCAGTGTAGAAGTGTTCCCTTCTCTCCCCATCCATGCCAACATCTGTAGTTTTGGGATTTTGTGATGTGGGCTAATCTTACTGGAGTTAGATGATGTCTCAAAGTGGTTTTTATTTGCATTTCTCTGATGATTAAAGATGATGAGCATTTTTTCATGTGTTTGTGGGCCATGCTCCTGTCTTCTTCAGAGAAGCTTCTGTTTAAGTCTCTTGCCCACAATGAAGTGGGATCACTTGTTCTTTTCTTATTAATTAGTTGAGTTCTCTATAGATTCTAGTTATCAGACCTTTGCCAGAAACATAACCTGCAAATATCTTTTCCCATTCTGAAGGCTATCTGTTTGCTTTACTTACTGTGCTCTTGGCTGTGCAGAAAATTTTTAGTTTGATCAGATCCCAGTAATAGATTTTGGGTATTGCTTCAATTGCTGGAGGTGGGGTGGGGTCCTCCTCATAAAATATTCTCCCAGGCCAATTTATTCAAACATTTTCCCTGTACTCTCTCCTAGTATTTTTATATTTTCATGTCTTAAGTTTAAATCTTTTATTCAGTGAGAATCAATTTTTGTTAATGGTGAAAGGTGAGAGTCCAGTTTCAGTCTTTTGCAGGTTGCCAGCCAGTTCACTGAGCACCATTTGTTAAACAGGAAATCTTTTCCCCGATTTATATTTTTGATAGGCTTATCAAAGATAAAATGATGATAAGAGGCTGGGTTCAACTATTGGTTCTCTATTCTTTTTTTTATTTTTATTTTTTATTAAATCATAGATGCGTACGTTAGTGCAATCAAGGGGTATAATGTGCTGATTTCATATATAATCTGAACTGTTTTCATCAAACTGTTTAACATAGCTTTCATGGCACTTTCTTAGATATTGTATGAAGACATTTGTATTCTGCATTTAGTAAGTTTTGCCTGTACCCGTCTAAGATGCACCATAGGTGGGAACCCACCAATTACCCTCCCTCCACCCCAACGTCCCCCCACCCTTCCCCTCCCCTCCCTTGCCTCTTTCCCCATATTCTTGTGCTATAGTTGGGTTATAACCTTCATATGAAACCTTTAAATTAGCTTCATAGTAGGGCTGAGTACATTGGATACTTTTTCCTCCATTCTTGAGATACTTTGCTAAGAAGAATATGTTCCAGCTCCATCCATGTAAACATGAAAGAGGTAAAGTCTCCATCTTTCTTTAAG
>CAUYON010196801.1:0-12396 GCA_963573935.1 Arctocebus calabarensis
TAGTCCCAGCTACTTGGGAGGCGGAGGCAGGAGACTTGCTTGAGCCCAGGAATTGGAGGTTGCTGTGAGCTGTGATGCCACAGCACTCTATCCAGGGTGACAGCTTGAGGCTCTGTCTCAAAAAAAAAAAAAAAAAAAAAGATAATGCTAGAGTAGCTTTGGTGGCAATTGAATGGCTTATAGGCAGTCAGTTCTTATTTCAAAAGTAGGAGTAAACTTTGGACTGGAATGATCAAGGAAGATGTCTTTACAAGATGGGATATATATAAAAAGAATGAGGAGAAACTTCATTGAAAGTGGAATAGAAGAGTACCCTCTATGTACAAGGCATACTGGCTGAAGACCTACGGGATATAGAAAGATATCTGCAGAAATAGATAATGGATCATATCTTCAAAGAACATAGGAAGGTAAAACACAAATATAATTTAGGGAGCAAGTAATAAGGACCCTTTACAGAAGAAAAGATTTAAGTAATTTTATAATTAAAAAAAAAATTTATTCTTTGATTCTCTTGTAATGTGTGAGAATACTTTCAAGTGGAAAACAAAAGCATATCTACTGTTGATTGATAACTATAGGTAAGCTAGGGTATGTCCCATTCCTGTGAAATTTAAAGTGCAGAAAAGCAAAATAATAGTTCAGACATAGCATCTTACATGAAGAAACTGAGTTTAACACCTGATTAATACCTAGTTAGTTAAAAAGGAACCTACCAACTGTTGCTGATTCTTTATGACCCTCATGGGGCATATAAGTTATAAATTGATTTATGGGCAGTTTGCTACTTGCCTTGGTCACCAAGATTATTAATTTTAGTCTGGGTAGGTTGGTGTAGTTTGAAAAGTCTTTATGAAAAAAAAGTTATTTGTGCTGAACTTTCAGAATTAGTTAAAAACTAATGAAGAGGAGGACCATGACATGTAGAGATAGAAACTTTAATGTGTATATTAAAAACATTTGTTTCTGCTGTAGCTTAGGATACATAGAAAATTTGGGGGCTGGTGCCATGACTCACACCTGAAATCCCACTCTGGGAGGCTGAGGTAGGTAGATTGCTTGAGCTCAGGAGTCGGAGACCAGCCTGAGCAAGAGCAAGACCTGATCTCTACTAAAAATAGAAAAATACTAGCTGGGCGTTGTGGCAGGCACCTGTAGTTCCAGCTACTCAGGAGGTTGAAGCAAGAGGATAGCTTGAGCCCAAGAATTTGAGCTTGCTGTGAGCTATAAAGCCACAGCACTCCACCCAAGGCAATAGAGTGAGACTCTGTCTCAAAAAAATATTTTTGGAAAGGTATATAAGGACCAAGTCATAGAAGGCCTTAGTTGTCTTTAGTGGAGTCGAATAAATAAAGGTGAGTGGAAATGTTGAAAAGAAAACATAATGCAGGCTCGGCACCTGTGGCTCAACGGGCTAAGGCACCAGCCACGTATACCTCAGCTGGTGGGTTCGAATCAGCCTGGGCCCGCCAAACAACAATGACAGCTGCAAACCAAAAAAAAAAAAAAAAATGCCTGGGCATTGTGGCAGGCACCTGTGGTCCCAGCTACTTGGGAGGCAGAGTCAGGAGACTCACTTGAGCCCAGGAATTGGAGGTTGTTGTGAGCTGTGATGCCACAGCACTCTCTCCAGGGTGACAGCTTGAGGCTCTGTCTCAAAAAAAAAAAAAGAAAACATAATGCAATAAGACGGGGTTTATTGAGTTTATGTTTATTGGTACCCCATGTAGTTTCCATGGACTGGATTCCAATTCCTAGGCCTTCAGACTAATTTGTTAGCCTTCATCATCTCAGGATGGACTCAGTCTACTCAAAGTTACTGAAACCAATGTCTGAGTTCAGAATGCTATTTTTATTAACTTATGGTATAGATGTAATAGCTAAGTGGGTGTGTTTCCACTTAGGGAATTTTCTAGATGCACCATAAAAGAAGTCAAAGAATCAGAAGATTTTGTGGTCACAAAATCAGATTACAAGGAGTCAGATACATGACATAAACATTTAACAGCATTAGCCTGTAAACAACTGAATGTACCCATTTCTGTGATGGGGCTGTCCTACCAGTAGAATAAAACAAGGCTGTGAAGCAAGGCATTTCAAGAGGTTTCTCCTCTAGGCAGTGCACAGATGACTCTACCAGTGTTCCTTCCTTCTGTGTTCAGTGCTGACTAAGGCTCGCCTCCTTCCTAGTTCTTCCTTTCAGTGCTTTCAAACATACTGTCAAATTACAGAAAAGTGCTGGTGCCTAGAAGTCAGAGTCTCTTTAACTTGAGAACTATGTTCTTTTTCTCGTCCACTGTGGCTTTTCTTTTTGAAAGCATTCTTATATCCAAGATATTAAGCACTGGTCAAGTTTGGGTCAGTAGGTAGGGAGTGGGACTGGGACACAGGCAGAGCTGCTTGGCCAGCTATAGCTTCAACCACAAAGGTGTTGAACTTCTTCTGTATTGACAATGTGGAGGCAGGAACTGGCCATGGCATTTTAAGAAATAAGTTAAGTAGAACAAACTGGTCTGAGAATGAAGGTCTGTGTTGAGAAAGAGTAGATGTAAGGTTAAAGATAATTTAGGTTTATGCAAAGCCTGAAAACAGAAATAAAAAATTTTAATCCAAGCCAGTGATTTTGAAACATCTAATAGTAGAAGCTTTTCAGGTGAAATATAGCCCAGATTGTCCACATTGTATGGAACACTTTTACAAAGGTAGCCTAGTTCAGTTTGATTTTGTAGAGATCCAAAGTAGTTGTGGACATTATCTAGGTATAGAACCTGGACTAGAGCTTGAATCTGACTCCTAGTTTAATTTTTTTGGTGCTAGTTTATATCACTTTTTTTTTTTTTTTTTTTTTGAGACAGAGCCTCAAGCTGTCACCCTGGATAGAGGGTCGTGGCATCACAGCTCACAGCAACCTCCAATTCTTGGGCTCAGGCGAGTCTCTTGCCTCCGCCTCCCAAGTAGCTGGGACTACAGGTGCCCACCACAACACCCGGCCATTTTTTGGTTGCAGCCACCATTGTTGTTTGGTGGGTCCGGGCTGGATTCGAACCCGTGAGCTCAGATGTACGTGGCTGGCGCCTTAGCCTGTTGAGCCACAGGTGCCGAGCCTATATCACATTTTTTGTTCACATTTTTCTAATACTTAATTTGGCATTTAAGCAGTCAGGAGTACAGGGTACATATGGCTTTATTAATTTGGAGAAATGTTAGTACTTACAGGTGTATTTCTTGAATTTATTTGTACAGCATTTCAACCTTTGTAAAATGGTCTGAAATCTGTTTTGATGTTCACAGCAACAGTGTGGTAGGCAGGTAGTATTTATCACCATTTTTGCAAGTAAAGAAATTTAGGCTTAGCAAAGGAAACTGACTTGCTCAAGGACACACATGGCTTTTAAGTGGTGGAATTGAAACTCACACCTATGTGTCTTTTACTCTATCTTGTCACTGAAGTAGACTCTACAAACCAAATCTTTGAAAATGTTAGTGAAGGCTTGGCGCTGGCTATATACGCTGGAGCTAGCAGTTCGAACCTGGCCCAGGCCTAACAAACAACAATGATGACAACTACAACAACAACAAAATAGCTGGGCATTGTGGTGGGCACCTGTAGTCCCAGCTACTTGGGAGGCTGAGGCAAGAGAATCTCTTAAGGCCAGGAGTTGGAGGTTGCTGTGAGCTGTGACACCATGGCGACATAGTGAGACTCTGTATCAAAAAAAAAAAAAAAGTCACATCACAAAGTTTCCAGTACCTCATTAAAATGGTTTTATTGGCTTTTGTAAAGCCGGAGTAGGGTGTAATACTGTGCTGAATAAATTATCATGGATTGTTTTTTTTTTTAAAGAGCTGAATTTTCTGATCAACAGTTGCTTTGCCTGGAAGGCTATGTCAACCAGTTCAATGAAAATATTTCAGTAGGGCGCCAGCCCCATATACCAGAGGTGGTGGGTGGGTTCAAACCCAGCCCTGGCCAAAAACTGCAAAAAAAAAAAATTTCAAATTGTATGTAAAACCAGCACATTGTACCCCATGATTGCATTAATGTACACAGCTATGATTTAATAAAAGAAAAAAAAAAAAAAACACTTGCTTTGGTCTCCTTGACAACAATATTCTTCTTCTGTCTAAAAAAATTTAGTACATGTAAATAAGTGTTTGAATTTTTCTTGCTTTCTTTTTTGAGACAAAGTCTCAAGTTGTCACCCTGGATAGAGTGCCATCGCATCACAGAAACTCACACCATAGCAACCTCCAGCTCTTGGGCTTAGGCAATTCTCTTGCCTCAGCATCCCGAGTAGCTGGGACTACAGGCACCCACCACAATGCCTAGCTATTTTTAAGAGATGGGTCTCGCTCTTGCTCAGGCTGGTCTGGAACTTGTGAGCTCAGGCAGTCTACTTGCCTTGGCCTCCCAGAGTGCTAGGATTGCAGGTGTGAGCCACTGCTCCCGGCTCTTTTTTTTTTTTTAAGAGACAGAGTCTCACTTTGTCACCCTCAGTAGAGTGCTGTGGTGTCACAGCTCATAGCAACCTCCAGCTCTTGGGCTTAGGTGATTCTCTTTCCTCAGCCTCCCAAGTAGCTGGGACCACAGGCGCCCCCCACAATGCCTGGCTATTTTTTGTTGCAGTTTGGCCGGGGCTGGGTTTGAACACACCACCCTCAGTATATGGGTCTGGTGTCCTACTCATTGAGCCACAGGCGCCATCCTCCCGGCTCTTTTTTTATAATTAAATAATTTTTTCTTTCCTGATTTCCTATATTTTCTCCTTAGTTTCCATTATTTTATTTTCAGTTTTTTAAATTTATTTTGAAGAAATGCATGCTTATGATTTTTAAAAGATAGTAGAGAAGGGATTACAGTAGAAAGCAATGTTCCTAATTACCTTTTCCTCAGTTTGTTCCTTATGGGCCACTTTTAACAGTTTTTAGTCATTGGGAGGTTGCTATGATAAGACTAATATGCTGGTACCAATATTTCTTGATTTATTTTGAAGTATAAGATATTATCTCTAAAATATATGCCTGTGCTATGAAAAGTGGGAGCTCACTCGTACTATGCTCTAAACCTCCTAATTTTTTTTTTTTGAGACAGTGGGGTACAGGGATACTATATAGCTCACTGCCATCTAGAACTCCGAAGCTCAAGGCATCCTCCCATCTCAACCTTCCTAGTTGCTGGGACTATAGGCTTGTGCCACCACATCTGGCCCCTCCTGAATTTTGATAGTTATGCGATTAGTTTTAATTATTCTTTTCAAAGTTTATATAATGTAGTTAATGCTAACAAAATCTGCAGGAACAAAAGCCCAAGTCACAAACACAGAGCTCTCAATTGGCCATTCTACTTAAGGGGAGAACAGCAGAAAATATACTTTATACACAACAGAAAACCCATACCAGCTTCCCAGAAAAATCTATTATGGACTCTCTAAGGATCAAGCTATATGAACAAAATAAGTTGCATGCAAAGTGTTAAAGTAGTGTACCCAGAACAAAACTGAGATAAATCATGGAACATATGAACTTAACATTTTCTAATTAAATTAGACAATTATTCCATCAAAATAGGAAAGATGCCATAAAAACGGAACAGGAAACAAAAATGACCTCTTGGAAATTAAGGGGGAAAAGCATGATTATACCCTAGCCTGCCAAGTGTAAAAGAAAATATAAAAGTTGAAGTTGTGGAAACATAGCAAAAGAAAGTATTAGGAAAGTTAACTTGGAGTAATTACCCCAGAAGTCCAATGGAAGGAAATCCTGGATGACAGCAGTGTACTGCATCCATGTTGGGCTTCAGGAAATATATCTTAAAAAAGATTTCAACATCTATGCCATGAATAGTAAAAAGTTGGAAGTTGTCAGGGTATGGTGAATATGGTATGTTCTTTCTGTGAACAATAACATCAGAAAAAGTAAAGCAGGGTGGCGCCTGTGGTTCAGTGAGTAGGGTGCCAGACCCATATGCCAGAGGTGGCGGGTTCAAACCCAGCCCTGGCCAAAAACTGCAAAAAAAAAAAAAGAAAAAGTAAAGCAATACCCACAGAAGGAAGGAAAAGAATGGGAGGAGGGAAACAAAAGAATGATGGACCCAAGGCAGGAAGAACAAACCTGACTAAGTAAGTATGGTCCCCAAATGAAGCAAACTAACTTGGGGCATGATTGTGAATTACTAACTAATGGAGCTTAAGAAAAAGAAATCTGTTTGATCTCAACACCTTCGGGTGACACAAGTGTACCTGGAGAGAAATTTAATCTGTTCTTCCCTGTTACTGGGATCTACGGTGAGTAACATTTAGATGGTCTTATCTTAGGACTTACATGATTTTTTTTTTTTTTTTTTGTAGAGACAGAGTCTCACTTTATTACCCTCAGTAGAGTGCCGTGGCGTCACACAGCTCACAGCAACCTCCAACTCCTGGGCTTAGGCAATTTTCTTGCCTTAGCCTCCCGAGTAGCTGGGACTACAGGCGCCCGCCACAACGCCCAGCTATTGTTTTGTTTTGCAGTTCAGCTGAGGCTGGGTTTGAACCCACCACCTTTGGCATATGGGGCCAGCACCCTACTTGCTGAGCCACAGGTGCCGCCCCTGGATTACATGATTTTTGATTTTGAGGAACAATTAGAGAACAAAACAGAAGGGTTAATTTTTTCATTGTAGTAAAAAACACATAATGTAAAATTAGTATGTTGACCATTTTTAAGTGTGCAATTTATTAGTGTTTCTAAGTTCATTTACATTGTTGTGCTGCCACATCTCTAGAACTTTTTCATCTTGCTAAACTGAAAATCTATAGCCGTTAAACAACACTCCATTTTCTACTTCTCCCTCTACCCCCTGACAACTTTCCTTCTACTTTCTCTTTCTATGAATTTAACAAGTCTAGGTACCTCCTGTAAGTGAAATCATACAGTATTTGTCTTTTTGTGACTGGCTTATTTCACTTAGCATAATGTCCTCATAGTTCATCCATATTGTAGGTAAGATTTAATTTCAATTATAGAACAAAATGTAGATATTTTCAACATATTAGGGGTTTGGGTTTATTATTCTTTGTTTCATACTACTTTTTGTTTTTCAGAAACTTATTGGAATTGCATCTATTCCTCAGTACCTACTTACCCTTGCTGTAGTTTTTTTTTTGCATTGTGGGTTTAGTCTTTTTTTTTTGGAGACAGAGCCTCAAGCTGTCACCCTGGGTAGAGTGTCGTGGCATCTCAGCTCTCAGCAACCTCCAATTCCTGGGCTCGAGCGAGTCCCCTGCCTTCGCCTCCCAAGTAGCTGGGACTACAGGTGCCCGCCACAATGCCCAGCCATTTTTTTTGGTTGCAGCTGTCATTGTTGTTTGGCGGGCCTGGGCTGGATTTGAAAGCGCCAGCTCAGGTGTATGTGGCTGGCGCCTTAGCCTGTTGAGCCATAGGCGCCGACCCAGTTTAGTCTTTTTATTCATTTATTATCATATTAATAAGTTCTTAGGAGAGAGAGGAGATAAGTGTTTAAGTCTTTTATCCTGAACTAAAACTAACTGGAAACAGCTAAGATGTAGGTGAATGAATAACAAACTGTGGCATATCCATACACATATAAGTACCATGCGCTGACTAATTATACCACTGGACCTCCAGATTGTAGTATATCCATACAAAGCAGTATTAGTGATTAAAAGAAATGAACTGACAATCCACAAAAACACAACAAACACAAGTGAGCTAATGAAGGCATGAAAAGACATGGAGAAAAAGCAACATAACATTTGATTCCAATTGTATCTCATTCTGAAAAAGGCAAAACCATAGAGACAGTAAAAAGATCAGTGTTTACAAGAGAGTAGGGGTAAAGGGATAAATAGGAGCACAAGGAATTTTGAGGACAGTGGGGCTATTCTGTATGATATATAAATGGTAGATATATATCATTTTACATTCATCAAAATCCATTAAATTTTACAACACAAGGAGTGAACCCTCATGTACACTGAGGGCTTTAGCTAGATAATAATATCTAAATTTTGTGTCAATTAGATAATATCTAAATATTGTGTCAATTATAGCAATATACCATAATGATACAAGATGTTAATAAGTGAATCTGTTAAAGGGGTATACATGGGAACTTCCTATACTATTTGTTCAATTTTCTGTAAACCTACAACTGCTCTAAAAAATTATTTATTATTTTAAAATATGTATATATATATAATTGAAAGGGAAGAGATTTGTATTTTTCATACCTATTTTGAAAATTGTCATATATAGACGTGATTTGAAACATGACACAAAAGTCACCATCTTGACTTTTTTTTTTCTTGACTATCCTAAATTGTTTATTAGGTATGAATTTTACAACCATTACTTATATTAGTGGTAATGGGAAGTTGGGGAGAGTATTGCACCTTCTCCAAGGTGCATGGCAGGAACCTAATAGTGTGCTGGAACTTAGATGGAACTTAGGACCCGTCCCAAGGCCATGGCTCTTCCCACCTGCAGATGTCACCCCACGCATCTCCTTGTACTTGTGGACTGGTGAACCACTGGGTGTCAGAATTTCTTCTGATACCTTTATGGGAAGGATCAATGAGGATATCCTCAAAAAATTTGTCATAGAATCTTCACCAACCCAGCAAGAATTTAGGACTGCTCCTTAGCAACAGACTGAAGGTTTCTAGCAACTTTAGCTGGTTCACACTATGATGGACAGGCTTGTCGTAAGTTTCCACTTAGGAACTGGGTGTTTGTGCCATCACAGTGCAGAGGAATCCTGTCTATGATATAACTTTGCTTGGTCTTGTAGCCTAGTCTGCGCATTTTATCTGGCTGGGTGGTATAGGGAGCCCTGCGGAGCACAGAGAACTGGCTGTGCTGCCAGCAGCAGACCCTCAGAAGAAAGTAACTTACATCAGAGAGCTTCTTCCTTCATAGCTTCTAGAAGTTCTTACCCAATGGCTGCTGCCTTATGGATTTTTCTTTTTCTTTTTTTTTGAGACAGAGTCTCAGCCTGTTCCCCCAGGCTAAAGTACTGTGGCATTAGCCTCGCTCACAGCAACCCTCTGACTCCTGCATTCAAGTGATCCGCCTGCCTCAGCCTCCCAAGTAGCTGGGACTGGAGGGGTCTCTTTCTTGCTAAGGCTGGTCTCCAGCTCCTAAGTTCAAGGGATCATTTTACCTGGACCTCCCAGAGTGCTAGAATTACAGGTTGGAGTCCCAATACCTAGCCCCATCTTGACCATTTTTAAGTGTATAACTTCTTAGGGCTTAGTTCTTTTACTCATTTACTGTTATACAGACAATATTCAATATAGGTAGACTGGATACTTCTGCTTGTTATTTGGAGGCCTTCTTTGCCCTATTTTTTACTTAATAAAGGATTTTTATTTAATTCCTCCAAGTTTTCCACAGGGCCATTACAAAGCCCTTTTGAATCTATCTTTGATCTTGAATTATTGTCCCTATTGCTTCCTCTCCTCTTATTTAAAAAGTGGAAAGAATATGGAGACTCTAATAAAAAGAATTAAGAAATTTATCATTATTTGGTTCTTTGATATTTTATTCATGAGATACATTGAATAACAAAAGAATATAAATATTATTTCATTAGCTCAGATTTTAATGATAATGTAAATTAGATTTTATTCATTTGTCCTTTCAGAGAGATAGCATGATTGTCTTATTTCATTGTTTTTGTCTAAGTCATATACCTGTCTGGTTCTTTAAAAATATTTCTTGCCGGGGCAATGCCTGTGGTTCAGTGAGTGGGGCACCGGCCCCATGTACCGAAGGTAGTGGATTCAATCCCAGCCTCAGCCAAACCACAAAACAAAATTAGCCAGGCATTGTGGCGGGCGTCTGTAGTCCCAGCTACTCAGGAGGCTGAGGCAAGAGAATTGCCTAGGCCTAGGAGTTGGAGGTTGCTGTGAGGTGTGTGACGCCGCGGCACTCTACTGAGGGCGATAAAGTAAGACTCTGTCTCTACAAAATATATATATACGCTGAGCCTGAAATAATGAAATATTTATCCTAATGAAAATTAGAAAAAATCTAGGCTCGGCGCCTGTGGCTCAAGCAGCTAAGGTGCTAGCCACATACACCTGAGCTGGCGGGTTCGGATCCAGCCCAGCCTGCCAAACAACAATGATGGCTACAACTAAAAAATAGCCGGGCGTTGTGGTGGGCGCCTGTAGTCCCAGCTACTTGGGAGGCAGAGGCAGGAGAATTGCTTAAGCCCAGGAGTTGGAGGTTGCTGTGAGCTGTGATGCCACTGCACTCTACCCAGGGTGACAGCTTGAGGCTCTGTCTCAAAAAAAAAGAAAAGAAAAAAATCTAAATGCCCACCAATAGAAGAATGTTTAAATAAACTGGAACACTATGCAATAAAAGAATAGCAGAAATACATGTGTATTAAAAGGACCTCCAAGATATGTGCATATATAGATATAGATAGATAGCTATGTAGATGAAAAAAAATTTTTTTTTTTTTTTGAGGCAGAGCCTCAAGCTGTCACCCTGGGTAGAGTGCTGTGCCATTATAGCTCACAGCAACCTCTAATTCCTGGGCTCAAGCGAGTCTCTTGCCTCCGCCTCCCAAGTAGCTGGGACTACAGGCGCGTGCCACAACGCCTGGCCATTTTTTGGTTGCAGCCGTCATTGTTGTTTGGCGGGCCTGGGCTGGATTCGAACCTGCCAGCTCAGGTGTACGTGGCTGGCACCTTAGCCCGTTGAGCCACAGGTGCCGAGCCAGATCAATATATTTTTTAATTGTTTTCTTGTAGTAAGAACATTTAACATGAGATCCATCTTAACAAAATTTTAAGCATGCAATACAGTATTGTTAACAATAAACACAATGTTGTAGAGCAGATATCTAGAATTTATCTTGCTTAGCTGCAACTTTCTGCATTGATTAGCAACTCTCCATTTTTCCTTACCTCTCCCCAGACCCTGGCAACAACCATTCATTGATTTTATGAAATTTGACTATTTTAGATACCTCATATAGGTAAAATCATGTAGTATTTGTCCATCAGTGTAAGATACAAGTGAAATAAGCAAGTTATAAAACATCATGTTCAATTTGATGCCATATATATAAATGAAAAGGAGTTAAAGCAAAACTACATTTTATGGGTAGTATCTTAAACATTTTATAAGCAGTATAGATGTGTAGGTAAGGGTCTAGGAGAATAAGTTACAAAAGTAGATGTGCCCCTACATCTTTGACTCCTCGGAGGAGACTGGAAATGAGGATAATTGCCAAAAATGTTTGTACCTTTATCTGTATTACTATTATTTTTTTAAATAAGATAAACGTGTAAATGGATTTCATAATAGTAAAGATGAAATTTAAAATATAAAGAACTAAGTGGTCAATTGCCTGGCATTGGCTTTTAAAGACAGTAGGAGTCCAAAGCCAGGAAGACTTTGTGAGAAGTAGAATTTGAGCTGGACCTCGAAGGATAAGCGAAGTAGTGACAGATAATGAATATAGGGACAGAAAATTTAAAGTAGAGGATTGAATGAAAATGATAATAATCAAGGAAATGAAACTTAGCAGGAGGCAGACAGGAATAATGAAGAAATTTCTTTTTTGACTCAAGTATAGCATATGTATTGTGTTAGTGTGGGGGTAAGAATAGGTGATGGAAAACTAGTGTTCATTGAGTGAACACATGCTACTAGATGCTTTCTTGTAGGAAGTCTCCTAATCCTCCCAAGGATTGTTTGAGGTAGTTATTTTTATTTTTTTAACCTATGCACAAATTTAGGCTTAGAGAAATAGAGTATTTGAGTCCAAAAAGATTTGGAACGCCTCTGCCCTTTGGGATTTGATCTTATCCTTTCTAACTTTTTTATTTGATGGAATTGGAATTGGACTCTATTGCTGATTCTTAGCTGATTAATTTGGCTGCCATATGTAGTTAGGCTGAGATGGGTTAGAGTTGTGGAGGGCAGCCTGGGACTGATAGAAATGTGGCTATCCAAGTTTTACATAAGCCAGGCGTGTACCTGTACTACTCAAGGAGGCTGGGGTGGGAAGATCACTCAAACCAGGAGTTCAAAGGTACAGTGAGCTATGATTGTGCCACTGCACTCCAACCTGGGGGACAGAGTAAGACCCTATCTCTTAAAAAAAGTTTTACAGGGCGGCTCCTGTGGCTCAGCGAGTAGGGCGCCGGCCCCATATACCGAAGGTGGCGGGTTCAAGCCCGGCCTCGGCAGAACTGCAAAAAACAAAAAAATGGCCAGGCGCTGTGGTGGGCACCTGTAGTCCCAGCTACTCGGGAGGCTGAGGCAAGAGAATCGCTTAAGCCCAAGAGCTGGAGGTTGTTGTGAGCAGTGTGACGCCATGGCACTCTACCCAGGGCGATAAAGTGAGACTCTGTCTCTACAAAAAAAAAAAAA
>CAUYON010196802.1:0-15425 GCA_963573935.1 Arctocebus calabarensis
GAGTAGCTGGGACTACAGGCGCCCGCCACAGCGCCCGGCTATTTTTTTGTTTTGCAGTTCGGCCGAGGCCGGGCTTGAACCCGCCACCTTCGGTATATGGGGCCGGCGCCCTACTCGCTGAGCCACAGGAGCCGCCCTCCAAGGGGCTTTTTAATGGCTCTGAAAAGTCAACCACAGTTCCTCAAAGCAACCTGGTCATATATGAAAATATGCCATTCCAGTCAAAGCCTTGGTAAAACAATCTTTAATTGTGAAGACATTCAATTGAATGTCTTCAATTGTGTCCTAGTTTCTCTAAACTATAAATAGCTCAAAAGTAAAATGGTTTTCATGGTTCTTCTTCAGCCAGAGCAGCAGCCTTTCAAACAGGATGTGTCTGTTTGCCTTGGAACTGCCATCCACAAACCAAGCAGCTCTTTGTCAGATGAGAGCTGTTTATCAGGGTCTACAGGATCCAGCGGCTCCTCACACAGTTCCAGAGTCAGCTGGACAGCAGCCGTGTCTCAGGCAGCTGCCAGACAAGGTGGTGGGTCCCTGTGCCATTACCGGTTGCACTTTTCATCTCTAGAACTTCTTTTTCTTTTATTTTTTTGTAGTTTACACCTCTTTGTTGAGATTCCCTATCTGTTGACTCAGTGAGATAATTTTTTTTTACCTTTAGTTCTTTGAATAATGTTATTATTCAATTCTTCCAACATATCTATAATAGACATTTTGAAATCTTTGCTAAACTTAACAACTGAGCTCATTCAGAGTCAGTTTATATTGTTTGCCTATGTCCTTGCATGTCTTATTGGTTGAAACTTGAAGTGTGATTCTACTTTTGGTTGAAACTTGAAGTGTGATTCTATTGTGTTATTCCAAGGATTACTGAGTTTTGTTCCTAGCAGCCTGCCTCAGCTTGCATTGCAAATCTCCATGTGGTGTTGATAGCTGATGTCCCTGCTCAGTTCTGACAACTTCCAGGTGCCACTGTTGTTCATTCTGGCCACTCTCAGCGTACCTAGCACCTACATCATTTGTTGGTCTTCAAGAAAGCCCACAGACTTGTCATTCTTCCAATTGCAGCTCAAACTCTGCTCCAACTTGTGTCAGTTTAAGACATTTTCTAGTGTGTTTGGATAGTTTTCTTGCCTAGCTTTCATACCTGGTAATAGTTATTTTCAGCATGGTTTGTGCTACCACTTTATTCCAGTGCCATGAGCTGAAGTAGTTTAGCAAATATTTTTAAAACCACTTTTAAGTGAAATGTAACTACCAGATAACCTGTAGGATGTCTAGACAATGGTCAAGGTAAGTACAGTCTACCCATTCCCGAATTTTTGTTGCCAGACAGCTTCCTATGCTTGGAATCACTTAAGTAATTTGTGATTTGTTAAGTAATATTTTTCATTTAAATCTCAGTTTTGTGTACTATTATTTCATTTAATGCTCTTAGATCAATGTTGAGTTATTATACAGTAAAGATGTCTTAAAAGAGGCCAAGATTGAGTGGAATGTAGGTTGGAGCCACCAAAAAAAAGCAAAGGAATATTTATCAACATTTAACTATAGTAAATCTTTCCTTTGGGTGTTTTCCATTGTAAACACATTGCCCTTGCAAGTATTTATATCTGCTTAGTTACAACACCTTTATTTTACTTAGCCTGCAGAACAATCTTCTTCAATTATTAAACCTCACCACTTCTTTGAGTGATTTGCATCCTCCTTTCCCATCCAAGGAGAAAACCTAGGGTTTGTTCTCAAATGAAGTGGAAAACAAAAGAGGATCTAGTAAGAGAAATTGGAAAGCTTCCTGGTATTTTTTTTTCCTTCCTTCCTTCCTTCATTTTTTTAGCTTCCTGGTATTTTTTGAAAAAGATTTCTTAGCATGGCTTCTTGGTTGTATGTCTCCACATTAAACATAACACACATATTCAAATAAGAGTATACAAGCACATTCTAAAGATTTCTTTGGCATTTATGTCTCTTAAGACTATGGTCTTCAACTCCCAGGGGCTAGAGACTGGCACTAGTCAATGGCCTGTTAGGAACTGGGACACACAGCAGGGAGTGGGTGACACTTCATCTGCATTTACAGCCACTCCTCCTTGCTGGCATCACCACCTGAGTCCTGCCTCCTGCCAGATCAGTGGCAGCATTAGATTCTCACAGGAGGGGGAACCCTACAACTGTACCTGCGAGGGATCTAGAAATAAAGAGCACAATAAATGTGATGCACTTGAATCATCCTGAAACCATCTGTCCCCACCGCCATCTATGGAAAATTTGTCTTCCCTGAAACTGATCCCCGGTGCCAAAAAGGTTGGGGACCACTATCTTAAGACATTTAAGATCTCTTATCTGGTGTTCTCTTTGGACCTATATTTGCATATATGTTACTAGACCAAATATTATTGGAGGATAGAGAAATTTCTTGTTTTTATAGTCTCACTAGGCTGGTACCTAGAACCATAATAGGTACTTTTAATAGGAGGGAAGAGAATTTCATATTTGTATTTCATACCACAATATAAAAATAATTTAGATAGGCTAGGCGCCTATATCTCAGCCACTGAGGCTGGTGGATTCAAACCCAGCCTGGGTCTGCCAAACAACAATGACAACTACAACAAAAAATAGCCCAGTGTTGTGGCAGGCGCCTATTGGGCCTAAGCCCAAGAATTTGAGGTTGCTGTGAGTTGTGACGCCATGGCAGTCTACCTAGGGTGATATAATGACCCACTCTACCGCGGGTTACAAAATTATACTCTGGTGACAGCTTGAGACTCTTGTCTCAAAAAAAAAAAAAAAAAGAATGCTTATTCCTAAGGGAACATACATATCTGAGTCCGCGCTGAATCTCTGTTGGCACAATTCTTACTTCAGAGCAGGTATGTGATAATTTTTTTTTTTTAGACAGAGTCTCAAGCTGTCATCCTGGATAGAATGCCGTGGCCTCATAGCTCACAGCAACCTCCAACTCTTGGTCTTAAGCAATTCTCTTGCCTTAGTCTCCCAAGTAGCTGGGACTACAGGCACCTGCCACAATGCCCAGCTATTTTGACATTGTTGTTTGGCAGGCCCAGGCTGGATTTGAACCTGCCACCTCCAGTGTATGTGGCTGGCACCCTAGCCGCTGAGCTACAGGCGTCGCCAAAAAAAAAAAAAAAAAATTTAAATAGCACCTTCTGCATTGAAAAAGGTTTGCTTCTTTAACAATATTAGGAAGACTTGTGTGGGTTTTGGTAGATGAACATAGACTAGGGCTAGTTTGCATTTTTTAAATAAAAATTTACCATGCTGGATATGTATGTGCCATCCTATGTTCTTCAGTTTCTCAGTTATTAAATGGACGTATGTAAAAGTCCTAACTTACTGAGTTTTGAGGATACGTGGAATAATCTTCAGAGTACAACTGATATATTACTAGCACAACAGCTAGCTCTATTCAGTGTTTATTAATAATAATTATAGTGAGACTTAGGGGTAAGAGAGTTATGTATCATAACCCATAAAACCTTAGATTCTTTGGATGCCATGTTACAACTTTACAAAAACTAGAAATTTTGAGTTTACAATAGCAAGTAATCATTTAAGAATTAATTTCTTCTTCTTTTTTTTTTTTTTAAGAGACAGAATCTTACTTTATTGCCCTCAGTAGAGTGCCGTGGCATCACACAGCTCACAGCAACCTCCAACTCCTGGGCTTAGGCGATTCTCTTGCCTCAGCCTGCCAGGTAGCTGGGACTACAGGTACCCGCCGCAATGCCCGCTATTTTTCTGTTTTTGCAGTTTGACCGCGGCCGGGTTTGAACCCACCACCTTCGGTATATGAGGCCGGCGCCATGAGCCATGGGCTCTGCCCAGAATTAATTTCTTCTTAAATTTAATTATAAGGCAAACCTAATTTTATCTGTTGCTAGTTATTATTTAACAGAATATTCTGTTGGAATTTCACTCGAGGTACTAAAGTAAAATAGTGTGAATTTTAAAAGATTTGTTTCAGGTAGGTGTGGTGGCTCACTCTGGGAGGTGGAGTCAGGACGATTGCTTGAGCTCAGGAGTTACAAGAGCAAGACCTCATCTCTAATGAAAATAGAAAAATTGGCTCGGCGCCTATAGCTCAAGCAGCTACGGTGCCAGCCACATGCTCTGGAGCTGGCGGGTTCAAAACCAGCCCAGGCCTGCCAAATAACAATGACAACTACAAAAAAAAAAAAAAAAAAAATGGCTGGGCGTTGTGGTGGGCACCTGTAGTCCCAGCTACTTTGGGAGGCTGAGGCAAAAGAATTGCTTGAGCCCAAGAGTTTGAGGTTGCTGTGAGCTGTGACACCATAGCACTCTACTGGGGGCAACATAGTGAGACTCTGTCTCAAAAAAAAAAAAAAATGGAAAGAAAATAGAAAAATTACCCAGGCAGAGTGACATGCACCTACACTTCCAGCTGCTTGAGCCTAGGAGTTTGAGGTTGCAGTGAGCTATGATGACACCACTACACTCTACCAGGAGCAAGACAGAGTGAGACTGTGTCAAAGAAAAAAGGTCAGATATTTCACGTGGCTTATCCAAGTAGACATTTAAACCAGTAGAGGCTCTAAAACCAATAAGAAGGATACTCACAGGTCAGAAAGAGCATTTTGTGAGGATTCTTGAGAAAATTGTACTGCAGCTCCCCCCATCCACATGGGAAAAGTGGGAGTGTTTGTTCTCTTACTTGATATCTAGTGAGGGGGAGCTTAAGAAGGACCACTTAGAGATTTAAAGAAACTTCCCATCTCATTTAGGAGTCACAAAGGACTGAGGTTTTGTTATACCCTAAGTGAGTGGAATAGAGAAACGCCAGCACACTGAGTCCAGAATAAGCAGGGGTCCTTTATTGGCCAGCAGTCAAGAGTGGGCTTACGTCTCAAAGCCTCTCAACCCCCAGAGGCAGGGGGTACACACTTTTTATAAGGTACTTTTGGTAGGGGATGAGGAGTCCTTAACACAAGCTGAGTTTATAAAATCCAACACCTGCAAGGTTAGATCTATGGGGTATGGGCAGTGTTTACAAGGGAGAGCCTTGGTTTCACAGGATTTCGTAGTTTTTGCTAAACTCTGCAGCTTTCAGCTGAGATTAAAAGGGGAGTGTTGAAAGCTCATAGCAAAATCCTTAGCAAAACGGACTAAGTAT
Organism: Arctocebus calabarensis; assembly: GCA_963573935.1. NCBI lineage: Eukaryota > Metazoa > Chordata > Mammalia > Primates > Lorisidae > Arctocebus > Arctocebus calabarensis. The sequence continues at coordinate 5,156 of CAUYON010196802.1, forward strand.
GGCTCCATGTACAAAATGGAGTTAGGGCATTACAGTTTGACTCCTCAAGTAAACCAACAAAGTTTGTTTGTTTGTTTATGAGACAGAATCTCAAGCTGTCGCCCTGGGTAAAGTGCCATGGTGTCATCATAGCTCACGGTAACTTCTAACTCTTGGGTTCAAGTGATCCTCTTGCCTCAGTTTTTTCTATTTTTAGTAGAGATGAGGCCTTGTTCTTGCTTAGGCTGGTCACAAACCCAAGAGCTCAAGCAATCCACCCGCCTCAGCCTCTCAGAGTACTAGGATTACAGGTGCGAGCCACTGTGCTTGGCCTAACCCAACAAGAAAGTAAGTGCTGCTGGGCGGCGCCTGTGGCTCAGTGGGTAGGGTGCCAGGCCTATATACAGAGGGTGGTGAGTTCGAACCTGGCCCTGGCCAAACTGCAACAAAAAATTTACAGGCGTTGTGGCTGGTGCCTGTAGTCCCAGCTACTTGGAAAGCTGAGGCAAGAGAATAGCTTAAGCCCAAGAGTTGGAGGTTGCTGTGAGCTGTGAGGCCACAGTACTCTACCCAGGGCCATAGAGTGAGACTATGTCTTTAAAAACGAAAAAAAGAAAGTAAGTGCTGCTGGCTAACTTCTTCCACAGCAAGAACTATGCAAAGGGTGGCTGTGTTGGAATTTGCCTAATACTGCTACAGATCAGAGGCCAGCCTAGTGAAGGAGAGGTGTAGCCTGGAGCTGTTTAGACTCCTGCCCACATAGACTGCGTGGAGGGCAGTGAGGGCCAACAAAGAGTCTTCTAAATGACAGTCAAACACCCAGGGAAAGAATTATCCAAGTCAGTGTAGCTATAGCCAGAAGGAACTCTGAGGTGAGACTCTAAAGAACCCACAAAAGTACTTCTGAGAAAAAGAAAGCTTCAAATACCACCACACAGATTTTTTGGCAGGACTGCTCAAGTTAGAATTCCCTTTCCTTCCTTCTCCAAAGTACCACCACCACCCCCCATGCCCACCTTGGAAAGAATTGGCAGCTAGGGAAGGGGAGAGGAGGGTGTGGAAGAGATTTGATTACCTGTGAAGATTGGTTTATTACCTGAAGTGACCATAGTCCTTTCTGTTATTTAACATTGACCAAAAGAATCATTCAGGCCTGCGGAAGTGGTCATTTAGTGGCAGGGGGGAATTTTCCCCACTGAATAAAATTTTAAGACAAGACAAATTTTAGTCAAGACAAAAAGTTGTATTTAATTGTATATTGCTGTTAGTGCTTGTTCAGTAGATGCAAGAATCTGTACTTTTTCATATTTAGTTAACAGTAGAGCAAAGTCCATAGTAATTCACAAAGACTTGTGCAAGAGAGTTTTTTTTTCTCTTGAAAGTACCAATTTATTCCAACTTTTCCTTTATTCATCAATATGGATCATGCTGCTTTAATATTGTTCTAAATGTGCATTATATCCAGTGGAGTAAGTACAGTTTACCGTGTAGTCATGTGTCCCCTGTTTGTTCCCCCTCTTTTACAGCGTGGGTAGGTTCTCTCTCCATGGGGATGATTTTCTTTTGCTGCCCAATAGTCAGTGTCTTCACAGACCTGTTTGGTTGTCGGAAAACAGCTGTCGTGGGTGCCGCTGTTGGATTCATTGGACTCATGTCCAGTTCTTTTGTAAGGTAAGGACTTGGTTTCTTTTTATTATTTTTACTATTGCTCCTCGATATCCAAAAAAAGGATTTGGTTTCTTTATGTTACTTTTTAAGAACTGTCAGATACCTTAAAGTTTTGCTTTCGGAAACATTGCTGTTTACAAGGAGAGATCCCCCTTTTCATTACTTAAAGCAATATGACTTATATAACAAACTGTTATTCATAGCAGCAGATCAGAGCTTGAGAATTTGAATGCTTTTGCTTGTATGCCTAAGAGGTATCAGTAAGGATGTATGTATTCCCTGGAGCAAAGAAAATGCCCCCCCCTTTTTCTCTTCATAAAAATCTTAAGGAAATTCAAATTATAACAGTGAGTTTTCTAAAACAATGGCCTTAGTTTAAGGTCATCTCAGTCTGAGGCCCTCGGGGGTGTTTTAAAATGGCCATATCTAGGCTTGACAAGAAATTTTTCTGTTAATGGCTTAAAAACTTTGCTATTTATTTCCTCCCCCGGAAGAGAATTCTTGTCTGTTTTTTTTAAGAACACACCAAAATTTTTAAATGCTATGGCAAAATGAAATGGTCAAATGCACCTTAAAATAAAATGTAATGCCCTTTTCCTGTGTCTGTTAGAAGAAAAGGTGTAGTGCCCTGAGGAGGGGCTAACTACAGGAGCTGATGGGGCACATCCTGTAGGACTCCTGTCCTCCCTCCAGCTCCAGCTGCCCCAGTAAGTCCCCTGTGCTATTAGAATCACTCTCAGAAACACCAGTACCTGGTGCAGGTCTGGCTGGCAGGAGGCGACTAATAAGATCTCTTAAGATCATTTCCTTCTTTGTCTCTACTGCAGTGTTTTTTCTTCATTTTCTGCCTCTTTCCTGTCCCTAACTATCTGCGTTAGTTGAAAAGCATCATTGCGATCATTAGAGAAAAATAAGTAAAATTTACATTTGACTTTAATTATTCAGGATTTATTTAATCAACAGAATCTTTGGTTTTACTCACCCCTTACCACCCACCCACCTTCCTCAACTTTAAAAATGAGCCTCTTTCTTTCATACTTTCTTTTACCTAACTTAGACATTTTATTTGGATTTTTAAAAATTATATTTATTTCTTGGTAGAAAATAGAAATTCCATCTTTAAACACTTTGTTTTGTTTTTTTCTTATATAGTAGTTGTTTTAAGGAAAAGTGTTTGTTTAGAATAGTATTTTGTTTAGGTGATTTTGTGAGATCATTTATTTTTCGTTCTTTTTTAGTCACATGATTATTATTTTTTTCTTTCGAGACAGAGTTTCTTTCTTTCTTTTTTTATTTTTTGAGACAGAGTCTCACTATGTTGCCCTCAGTAGAGTGCTGTGGTGTCACAGCTCACAGCAACCTCAAAATCTTGGGCTTAAGTGATTCTCTTGCCTCAGCCTCCCAAGTAGTTGGGACTACAGACACCCGCCACAACGCCTGGCTATTTTTTTTGTTGTAGTTGTCATTGTTGTTTACCAGGCCAGGGCCAGGTTTGAACTTGCCAGCCTCCGTGTATGTGGTCAGCACCCTAACCACTGAGCTACGGGTGCCGAGCCTTTAGTTACATTGTTAACTCTGTGTTAGTAATGCCTCATCAGATATCTTCTGTGATCTGGAAGCCCTGGGGCACCTACTGTCAGTACCTGTGGCCCTACCACTTGCTGAATGTCTCATCACTTAGGCTATGGTAGAGAGAAGATTGACAGGTAGAAAACTTAGGTAACCTATCACCTAGTTTGTTAGACAAAGTCCATATACAAACACACAGCAGGCTATATTTTCCAAATTTTTTTGATCGCTGAGAAATAAAAATTATGAAATATGTTTCATGTCATGACCCAGTTTTCTCCCTTCACCTCCCTTCCTTCTGCAAGTGAAATGACATTTCTTGAAACCTAATTTCCCTTTAAAACATGTAATACTCTGTTTAGCCTCCTGGGTAAAGTCTATCGAAATTTCAGAGCAATATACAGGAGCAGGTGGAAACATAGTATGAATTCTAAGTGTCAAGTGGCAGATCGACTTTCCTCTCACTCCAATTCTGCCTTGCAAAGAAAACCTTGTCCAGCATCTCAGTTCCCATCAGTGTCCCTTCCTTGAATCCTTTTTACACATGTGATTGGTGCCCCACAGCCTTACTGATGTACACTGCACTCAGTTGTCACATTTCAAGAACTTGAAATCTCTGATACTGAGGTGAAATTTTGGAAATAAAAAAGGCATGAGAATCTTGAAGGCAGAGCTACATTTAAAATATTTTTTTCACCAAATGCTTTGTACATAGTATCTGTTTAATATGTTTGTTGAACAAAGAGTAGAGAATTCAGTAAAAGGTGATGGGAGTGAAGCAAGGTTAACCCAGGAAGCCTGAGGTAAAGATGGTGCTAGCTGTGATTAATAGAGCGGGGAGGGCGAGGGCGTCTCAGAGGGAGGATTGCCAATATGCCTTGCTTTTATCAAATGCTGGACTTCCTGTGATTACCTCAACATATTCTAGATAATTGCCTTATAGTCAAAGATTTAATTATTAACCGACTTTATCTATCTTACTTTCTCATAAATTATTTGCCTTTATAACTTATAAATGTCTTTTCAAAAAAAACTTAAAGTAGTTTTACTTCTTAATAATTGTTTCAAAGAACATAAGGATATCATCTTTTACCTACGTGCAATTAAGTTATTTGGTTAAACTACAGAATTCTCTAATTCATTATTCATTTGAGAAGTATATGGCTTTAAAGCTTAAAACTGGGATCACTATTAGAGCACACTTAATTTAGACTTCCTGCAATCAGAATATGATATCTTGTTATCTTGCACAATACTAGGAATAGCACAGGACAGGGCGAAGGTTGGTCTGCAGGCCTGAGGCCAGCAAAAATGAGGCACCAGCGCTCCTCTAAGCAAATGTTTCTCACATAACCTTTGGCAGAAAATACCAAATGCAGCCTTTTCTTTTACTAGATTGCTTAGTAAGTACCTGGAAAAACTCCATGAAATGATGCCCTTTCATCATTAAATTAATTCTAAGTTTTAAAAAAGTTTCTTTGAAACCAGGTTTTTGGTTTGTTTAATCACTGTCAGTTTTACTGTGGCCTCTCCTGGCACTGATCTTTATTTCTGAGCTGTGGAGAGCACAGTTCCCCAGTGCTGTGTGGTTTGCCTGAAATTCATAGAAAGAGGAGGAGGAACAGAAGCGCTGATGGCCTTAACAGTTACTTTTCACGCACTTAGAGTTAATTAAATATTTTTAATGCTACATTCTTGATTCATTAATTCATTAATTATTCCACTTTATTTTCGGTTTTTATTTGCGGGAAGTATTAACTAACTAAAACCTACTTTTACTATAAGGTTTTCTCCTACCCAGCACATGATAAAAATAATCAAAGCTACGTTCTGTCTTTTTCGTCTTTATACAGTTCCATCGAGCCTCTGTACCTAACCTATGGAATCATATTTGCCTGCGGCTGCTCCTTTGCATACCAGCCCTCCTTGGTCATTTTGGGACACTATTTCAAGAAGCGCCTTGGACTGGTGAATGGCATTGTCACTGCAGGCAGCAGTATCTTCACAGTTTTGCTGCCTTTGCTTTTAAAGGTTCTGATTGAGAGCATGGGCCTCTTTCACACACTGAGGGTCCTCTGCATCTTCATGTTTGTTCTCGTTCTGGCTGGCTTTACTTACCGACCTCTTACTTCCAGTACCAAAGATAAAGAGAGCGGAGGCAAAGGATCCTCCCTCTTTTCCAGGAGAAAGTTCAGTCCTCCAAAAAAATTTTTCAATTTTGGCATCTTCAAGGTGACAGCTTATGCAGTGTGGGCAGTTGGAATACCACTTGCACTTTTTGGATACTTTGTGCCTTATGTTCACTTGGTGAGTATGCTCCTTCAGCGCTGCTGATAAGGGATATTATTTCATACAGGAAAACTTCTTTGAAGTGCAAGATCAGGTTGAAATTGGCTTCAGCATCCTAGTTGTAATTCAGGGACTCCTGAAATAAAAGCTTTCTCAAGACAAGGTGAATGCATCCATTTGATCTGTCCCCCACCTTTTTGGCACCAGGAGCTGGTTTCATGGAATTTTTCCATGGATTGAGGTGGGACTCAGGCAGTGATGGGAATGATGGGCAGTGGCTGTAAATACAGATGAAGCTTTGCTGGCTCCCTGCCGCTCACCTACTGCTGTGCAGCCGTTCCTAACACCCACTATAGCCTGGTTTTTGAAGACCACAGGCTTAGACCATTTAACAGGGAGTGTGTTTCATGATTTGCTTTGGTATTTTAAAAATCCCCAAGCCAGACAAACAAAAATAATTTTTAAAAAAGGAAAGCTAAAATCTTGAAACTGGTTACATCCATATAAAACATTTGCTATACTTCACTTTTTCTTCAAGTGTCTCTTATCCAGGGCAAAACTGTTATAGTTATTTTGCCAACATCAAAAAGTTATTTTTTAATTGAAGGGTGCAAAAATTAGGTAATTAGAAAAAAAGCCAATGGCTTTGACACAAAGTATCATTATACTGACTTGTGGTATAATATGGGAAAATGGGAATTCTATTCAGAGGAATATTTGAAAAAATGTTAAGCAAGTTCTAAATGAGGGAAGAGAGTTAGGGTTTTATAGGAAGTTAGGATTTCAAGTGCTCAAGCAGTTTATATTGTTTACTTCTATTTCAAAGAGGCAAAATTCAGTTCCTTTATACCGAAGCAAGAATAAGCAGTGTCTAAAGGAGTTGCCCTGGCAAAATTTGCTCAAAAGTGCTAAAGTTTCTTCCTTTTTTCTTGCTGTTGTGACAGAAAATATATTTACAGTTCAACATAGATGATAAATGCTTAACAAAAATGACACTGGCATACGTTTTTTGTGTATACTCTGTGTGAACTTCGCACTTTTCTAGCTTACAATCTAGTTATGGACATTTGCACAATTTTTTTCAGGCAAAAGTTTTGGTGAAAGTAACAGCAGTTCAAAAAATTACTGAGGTCAAGGGGTCAGTTAGTAACTACATCATCAATGCAATACATCAGTTATTAGTGTAGTTCAAAAAAGAATCAAACAAGGAAACGGAAAGAGTTGGTAGGCATGTCCTGGTTCTAAGAATAATTTTAATTTCTCGATTCTTCTATTTTCTTCTTGCCAGGGGAGTTGAGGAAGCAATTGGGGTGACCAATGAGGAGACATAGGGAAGGACTAGGTATTAGTACTCTGAGCTACTTGATATTTTCTGGAGGTACTAGGTAAAATAACCTTATAATTCAATTATGAATTGAAATAACCCCTGTCATATATGCAGTATATGGCCACATCTAAATCTCATAATCCATTTTCACACTTTGAGGACGATGCAGATGAACCATCTGAAGATAATTTTTGTTGGAATATAGATCTGTTGGGGAAGGATCCATTTTACCAATCTACCTCTTCATTTTATCCTTTCTCAAAGATGAATATAAGCTCTTGTTTTCTTTAAATTCTCTTTGGTACTGTAATACTAGGTGACTACACCCAGAGAAATCAGTATCTAAGTTTTGTTAATACCAGACTTTTAGCAAAGGTCAAGTGGTAGATGACTAATTATTTCTGGTTATATATTTACAATTTATAAATTAATTACACATATATTACTTCATTTGATCTTCACAAGAAATCCATGAAGTAGGCAAAATAAACAACATTAGCTCCCGTTTTACACATTGTAAAACACATGCTTCATTAACATTTCTATGTTAAATGATTTTTCCAAGAGTTACTTGTTAGTAAACAGTAGAGCAAGGGTTGTTTTTCTTCTTTTATCTTGTAGCAAATCCAGCACAGCATTAATAGCATATTGGTTCGCTTCCCCCAGATATGCCACTGACTGTGTCCGTATTATTGAGGGGAAAATAAATATGTTATTTCTTAAGGTAAATCAAATTTCATAGTGGGGAGTAAGTTAGAGAATGCTTATAGAAAGTTACTCTTGTAATCAGGAGGTGATAGACCAGGGCACAGGAGGACAGATTCTTTACTGACTCTGTTTCTTCTGCCCTCCCCCCTTCTAGGCATGTTTTCTTATAAAATGTGTTGACCCTTTTCATTTGGGAGTTTCTCTTTTTCAAATTTTAAGCTACCAAAAGCCACATTGTAGAAGAAACACCCGACGGTTAAGTGTCATGCAGGCTATTTAAATCTCATCTTTAGTGATGCCCCTAATTTGTTACTTTGCTGTAATTTAGGGTTTACATTATGAATACTTAACCCAGGCTTCATGGAAGGAGACCGCAGTTGCCTTCCTAGACAGGGAAAAGGTATAGAAAATCCTTCCATGGACTCATAGATGATGCTCAGTCCATATTAAACCCTTTTTTGACTGTTGGAGGAGAAACACGTATCTGAGGAAGCGTAGACCTCGTAAATGTAATGATTAATACCATTATAGTTTACAAAGCACTTTTGCATACATCTCTTATTTAATCTTCACAACAATGAGATACCTGTGATGTGTCATCCTTATTTCAAGAAGGAGAAGACTAAGGCACAGAGACATTAAATGACTGCTCACGGTTGCAGAGATGGTGACTTGGCGACTGGTATCTATCAGTATAGCACTTTCATGCAAGCAACAGTGTTGTATAGAGGGTTTAAAGGTAAAGGTTCTGCCTCTCACAACAGTATATTCACTCTGCCGTAGTCATATTTGGTTTTTTCAGCTAATCTGAATTGTGATGTTATAAAGAAGAGAAAGACAAAGAATTTAACCAGCCATATTAACATCTTTTTTTTTTTTTTTCTTTTTTGAGAATAGGGTCTTTCTCTGTCTATCACATTGGGCTAAAGTACAGTGACATCATATAACTCAGTGCAACCTCAAACTCTTGGGTTTCAGGATTCTGAGCATCTGGGACTACACACACACACCACCTCTATTTTTGTGTGGAGAATTTAAAGTTGCAGTGAGCTATGATGGCAACACTGCGCTTTACCCTGGGCAACAGAGCAAGACTCTGCCTCACAAACAAAAACAAAAATAAAGCAAATAAGAACTAGAAACTTGGCTCAGTGCCCATAGCTCAGTGAGTAGGGCGCTGGCCACATACATTGAGGCTGGTGGTTTTGAACCTGGTGTGGGCCTGCTAAACAATGACAACTGCAACCAAAAAATAGCCGGGCATTGTGGCAGGCGCCTGTGGTCCCCGCTACTTGGGAGGCAGAGGCAGGAGAATCGCTTAAGCCCAGGAATTTGAGGTTTCTGTGAGCTGTGACACCAGAACACTCTACTGAGGGCAACATAATGAAACTCAGTCTCAAAAAAAAAAAAGACTAGAAACTTAACCAACTAGAGATCTCTTCTTCTTCTTCCTCTTCCTCCTCCTCCTCTTCATCTTTGTCTTCTTCATTGCATGATACAGTGTCACAGAAATAAGATCAGCACTGAAATTTTAGGTTAAAGAGGGGAGACTGCAGCTCGTTCAGGCATGCAGTATCTCAGTTTATTTCTTACAAGCTTATATACTTTTAATAATACTAAATTCCGCATATACACTTGATAATAATAAGGCAGTAAATGGTCTATAAGATAAGAGCACAAAGAAATTATGCAGAGCAGCTACAAAAATTTATTCAGCCTTAGTCTGTAAACAGCAAGTGCAACCTTTAACTGAGATGCACATTAACTTATCTTGTTTTCCACTTCCAAGGTCCCTTTCAGGACATTCCAGAGACAGTCAGACTCTGCTTGCAAAGTTTGCCTCCTGTATGATTAGCTTGCTAATCAGTTTGGAGGGTCTTAAAGGAACATCCCTTCACATGGATTCTGAGAAAATTTCTTTAAATATAAGTTAATGGCACTCAAAGTTACATTGAAGGTTATATTCTTCTTTTATCTTTTTTTAAAGTGAATACCAGGAAAATTTAAGTCTTCCTTGAAGATTCAGAAGTACAAATGGTGTGCTCTCATGGCCATGTTAAAAATTCTAAGATCTTTACTTATTATTAGATTGTACATGACAGTTTGAAAAGGAATATGTGGGCTCGGCGCCTGTGGCTCAACGGGCTAAGACGTCAGCCATGTACACCTGAGCTGGCGGGTTCGAATCCAGCCCGGCCCGCCAAACAACAATGACGGCTGCAACCAAAAAATGGCTGGGCGTTGTGGCGGGCACCTGTGGTCCCAGCTACTTGGGAGGCGGAGGCAGGAGACTCGCAGGAGCCCAGGAATTGGAGGTTACTGTGAGCTGTGAGGCCACAGCACTCTGTCCAGGGTGACAGCTTGAGGCTCTGTCTCAAAAAAAAAAAAAAAAAAGAAAAGGAATATGTGTGCTTGCTCTCAAAGCAGGGTTGATAGTTTTGTCTTTTTGTAATTGGCCTTTAAAAATGATCTCTCTTTTGGGCCTATGCTTATATTCTCCATTAGAAAGGTATAAATCGGCTTGGCGCCTGTGGCTCAACGGGCTAAGGTGCCAGCCACATACACCTGTGCTGGTGGGTTCGAATCCAGCCTGGCCCGCCAAACACCAATGATGGCTGCAACCAAAAAATGGCTGGGCGTCTTGGCGGGCGCCTGTAGTCCAGCTACTTGGGAGGCAGAGGCAAGAGACTCGCTTGAGCCCAGGAATTGGAGGTTGCTGTGAGCTGTGAT
>CAUYON010196804.1:0-16107 GCA_963573935.1 Arctocebus calabarensis
AGAGTATCAATGTCTTTATATAGTGATCAAGGAAATGCCATGAAGGCTATCTGTAACAGTATGATGAAAACATTTCTGAATGTATATGAATCATGCCCTATGATTGCACCAATGTACAGAATTATGATTCAATAAAATTATAAAAAAAAAAGAATACAACCAAACAAACTAGCATAAAGCAAAACAAAAGAAAAACAAGAAATAAACATGAAAAATCTACCACTTCAACAACCAAAAATAGGAAAGAAAAAAAAACACTAATAAAAATAAAATAAATTATACAAAGGGGCAATATTAGCAAAAAATATATATTGAAATATATTGCTGGAATACCAGGTGGCGCTGTGGTGTTAGGAGATGGAGAACACACCCTAGAAACCACTCTCTTTTTGTAAGGAGACTGGGTCCTGTTATTCTTACTTAGTTGCCCTTGGTGAATGCCTGATTATTTATTCAGCATTGAGACCCCACTGGGTTAGGGTCTTAATGCTCTCCAGCATCCTTGGAAGATAATTCTCATAGTGACCCCTGGCAACAATTCTGGGGGGGTGTGGGAGCCACTCAACTCACCCCAAGAGTGGACGCCTGGGATAAGTAGGCACACCAGGGCCAGCCATGTGCTAGGCCCCTGCAAACAGACCTCCCCACAATGGCGGGCCAGCTAGCATCCATGATCTTCTCACAATGGCAGCCTAGCCAGCAGCCGCAACTTTCCTGCAATGGCATCTCTGCCAGCAGTCAATCTGATGGGAAGTCCACTCCAGTCTGTATTCAAACCTGGTGTCTGTACCGCTGTTTGAGTCTGCCCACACCTCCAATCCTTTTACCACCGTTCCAGTGCGTGGCTTCTCCCCAAATCCACAAACTGCAGAACAGTTTCTTCCCATTCCGGGACCTCTGGTTCCCTGCCCTCTCTCACACACTTATCTTCTGTGTGGGACCGTCACAGCTCCAGTTTTTCTATCTCCTGCAGTCTACCACTGTGTCACTGTAACCCCTGGAGAGGAATCCTGGTAGGTTTCTCTCGCCAAATATGGTTGGGTCATCACGCTTTCCCCTGCCTTGTTGGGAGAGGCCAGCTGGGAGATACTTCCAGTCCCCCATCTTGCTCTTCCCTTTACAGATTTCTTAAATAAGTTAATGGGTTTTTTTTGTTTTTTTTTTTTGGCAGTTTTTAGCCAGGGCTGGGTTTGAACCCGCCTCCTCTGGTATATAGGGCCAGCGCCCTACTCACTGAGCCACAGGCGCCGGCTAATTCTTTTTATAGCTTTACTCTTTAAAGTAATCATTTCGTAAGCGTTTCCAACTTTCTCTATTATCTTTCAATAAGGATTCTAAACAGTACCGTTTACTGCATTCCCAAAAGCACATGTACTAAACAATGATTTTTCCTGAAGTTTTGTTTCTATTGAAATACTTTGTTTACGGTTTTATTTAAATCAGGTTAATCACAATACAGATGCTCCTCAAGTTACAATGGGATTATGTCCCAATAAACCATTATAGATGGAAACTGTTGTGAGTCAAAAAAGTGTATTTTTAATACACCTAACCTATTAAACATGGCAGCTTAGCCTCTTCTACCTTAAATGTTCTCGGAACCCTCACATTTTCCTACAGTTGGGCAAAAATTATCTGGCAACACAGAACACTGTAGCGTATCAGTTGTTAACCTTGTCATGGGGTGGCTAACTGCGAGATGTCCAGTATTTCAAGAGTATACCTTAGTGCATATCATTAAGTGGGAAAAGATTACAAATCAAAAGTGCAGTTTCTGCTGGAGGTGTACTGCCTTCTTTTTTTTTTTTTTTTAATTCTCCCCCTGCAGTTTTTGGCTGGTGTCAGGTTTGAACCCACCACCTCACGCATATGGGGACGGCACCCTACTCTTTTGAGCCACAGGGGCCGTGTGATATGTATGGCTTTTGAAACATCTTAAAGTCAGCTCAGAGCCTGTAGCACAGTGCTTACACTCCCCTCCCAGGCCAGCTAACAACTACAACACCACCAACAACAAAAATAGCCTGTGGTTGTGGTGGGTGCCTGTAGTCCCAGCTGCTTGGGAGGCTGAGGCAAGAGAATCGCTTAAGTCCCAAAAATTGAAGGTTGCTGTGAGCCATGACGCTACAGCACTCTACCAAGGGTGATAAAGTGAGACTCTGTCTCCGGGGAAAAAAAAGAAACATCTTAAAGCCAAAAAAATCTTAAGTTGAAATATTGTAAATTGGACATTGTATTTGGTGTGTAAAACCTTTCCAATTCTGCAGTATATTCTGGATGATGGGCTTAGATATGTTACAAGTATTATTTTATTTGGCATTCTTTAGAACTTTATGACGTAGGTATTCTTATCCTATTTTACAGGCAAAGCAACTGATAGCTAGAACAGAGCTATTCAGCCAGCCTGTGCCAGAACAGGAATTGGAATTTTGTCTTCAAAGCCCTTTTTCAGAGATGTAGGGAATGATGGTTTAAAACAGGGTGACGATGGTAGAGATCACAGTGCAATTGGCAGAAGTGCATTTATTGCACACTGGTCCACATAGAGTCTGGTCTTGGTGGACACTTTTCTAATCATCTAGCCATATCACCTATGTGCAATCCACCAAATCCAACTTAAGCAGACTTCAGAGTTATCTGGTAAATGTCTCATTTTATAGGCAATTTTTTTTTCTGGTGCTTTTGTGAGTTGACTTGCAAACTGTAGGGAACTGATGACATTCACATTTGAGTAGGCTGATTTTTTTTTTCAGAGATATATCAATTTTCACAGCAAAAATCACAGGGAGGGACTTCTACATAATGACTCATTTGGATTAAATGAATCCTTGGCAACTGAGACAACTTATAAGTATCATTTAATGACACTACTCTTTGAAAAATAGTAATGAGGTTTCTTTATTTTAGAATGGATATGCTACTGGCAAATTATATCTCATTTTCTATTGAATTTTGTCATAATATCAAAGTAATCTTTGTGCCAAGAAATACCAATATTTTATTTAAGATAGAAACTCACTCATTTATTTAATGGGAAAGTTGATAATTTGAGGATGACATTTAAATACTCTAATTTCCCATATGTCAGTATCTTCAGAAATTAATAGCTTACAGTCTGTTCAGAATACAGAATTTTTATAAACTCAAAGAATGGGGACGTAAATTATTTTTATTTGATTTTATTTTTTTGGCAGTTTTTGGCTGGGGCTTGGTTTGAACCCCCCACCTCTGGCATATGGGGCCAGCACCCTACTCCTTTGAGCCACAGGTGCCACCCAGCAGTAAATTATTTTTGAGGGTCTCCCAAAACGTTTATTTTATGATTATATTTAAAGAAAATATATTCACACAGGAATATCTACAATACAGCAGGAGAAGGAACAAAGGACTGAGAATTCAAAACATGATATTCTCGGCACTGGTAGCACAGTGGTTATGGCTCCAGCCACGTACACTGAAGCTGACAGGTTTGAACCCGGCCCAGGCCAGCTAGACAATAATCACAACTGCAACAAAAAAAATTGCCCGGCATTGTGGTGGGAGCCTGTAGTCCCAGGTACTTGGGAAGCTGAGGCGGGAGGATGGCTTAAACCCAAGAATTTGAGGTTGCTGTGAGCTGTGACTCTATGGCACTCTACTGAGGGTGAGAGAGTAAGACTCTGTCTCTAAAAATAAAAATTAAAAAAACGATATTCTAATTTCAGACTTTTTACAGTGGAGAAATCAGGAACAAGTTATAACCTCATTTGACCTAAGTCTGCTGTATTAAATATTCATATATTGAAGTAAATCATTTTAAGATGACCTTCAGGTACTAAATTCTACAAGTTTAATGCATTTGAATTTCATTGCTTTAAGATGACTTTGGGTCACTTTTCTCCTGAGTTTACAATTTAAAATTTTAAGTCAACAATGTAGAGAAAATATAGAAATAAGTTCAGTTTTTACAATTTATCTATACACCTGTTCTGTGAATAGAATTCTAGTCTGCATTTATAGAAAAATATGTTAGACAGTCAACATATAAAATGCATTTATACATAAAAATGCATTTATACAAAAAATAAACTTAAAACATATGCAATCTGGAGGTTACATTTTAATGAAGATGCCAATAGTCTGGGAAAATGAAAACATCCAATATAAATATAAAGAATATTGTTTCCTTGCTCTTAAAAGAAAACACCATACATAATTAAGATTTATTATCAATACAATTGGACATGCAAAGAAATATTGAATGTTTCAAGCAATACCTTGCACAAGCCATTTGATACCACAACCAATAGCAAGCACTTTCAGATTTTTGAGAAGTCTCACAAATAAGGGTACACATGTTAATTGATGCCAATTTTTTCAGTATATCCAGGATATTTTGCCATCATGAACCACTAAAATTTCCAGAATTGCTCTTCATTTCCCTGTGAACAATCTAGAATACGCTGGCATTGACAGCACCAAGTGAGAAGCTTTGTAAATTGATTAACAACACTGTCTCGACCTTTTGGGCTAAGGATGCCATTCTTAGAACATGGTCTCAACATGAACTTTTCTAAGTTTTGCTTAGCACCAGCAAGAATCAGGTGGGATTATACTCTGACTATAGGAATATGTATTTTAAAAATAATATTTAACAAAATATTTACTAAACCAACTAATCTATTCTTGTTGACCGGATTAACCATGTTTTCCTAGTTATCTCTTCTGTGTGGAACACCTGACTCCTCATTTGGTCTGTCTGGACCATTCTTCACCATTCTGTACAAGGTCAAATGTTACTTCTTATAAGGAGTCTGTCTATCTCCCAGATATAATCAATCATATCCCTTTATATTGTCTCATGGTATGTTGTATGTAGCTTCTTTAGAGCACTCACATGCCATGTTAGAGTTAATTGTTACATATGTGCTTCTCACTGCTTAAAATTTGATCAATGAGTGGTTCATCAAGGCACACGTCCAGACAATATCAAGGTATGAGAGTCTGATAAAACATCACTGCAATAAATTGGAATTGGATGCTAATAAGGCAGACTTATAACTGTGCCAATTCATGATAGGTAAACCACTATAGACTGTACTTCAGAGATTATCTGGGAGGTATTTATAATCTCAGAACAGAGATTATAAAAGAAAGAAGGGAAGGAAGAAATGAAGGAAGGAGGAAAGGATGAAGCGGAATAGAAAGGAGAGGAGGACAGAAGGAAGGAAAGATGGAAGGAAGAAAGAGGAACTCTTTGTCACTTTTTAGTTCTTGTATTTGATGTTATTCATATGCAATTTCATGGTGTAGTATGTGTTATTTTAGAAACCCTGACATGGAAAGCTAGCAGTTAGAGTAGTGAACAGTTTATTCTCGCTAAGGGTAAAATTATCCTACATGAATATAGTTGCAAAATCTTAATTAAAAAAATGCTTAAAATAGGTTTGTCCTGATTTTCAATTACATTGTTGTAATTGTCATTGCTGTTTATCAGGCCTGGGCTGGGTTTGAACCTGTCAGCCTCGGAGTATGTGCCTGGGCCCTAACTACTGAGCTACGACGCTGAGCCTCAATTTGGCAATATCTTTCTGACTTTAGCATAAATTTTCTGACTCCAGTTTTTCATTTTTCTTTCAGTTTTTCAGTTCTAGATATTGGTTTCTGAACTAGATATCTTAAAAACGCATTACAATATTTTAAATAGGATAATAAACTCAATCATTCATAGAAAAAGGAATTTATTTTGCATTACTTGATTTCAGAATTTAAGATTTCAAATATTAAATTTATTTTTGATGGGCATTCCTTTGTATAAAATTGAATATGACATAGGTTCAATAGATGGTGGGATTGGTATGGGATAAACATTTTAGGATAATGGGAAAAATACAAAAAAAAAAGAAAAATTTGCAATTTATGTATTTAGGGTAAATCTGTAAGAGTATTAATTTGTATAAAAAGGATGAATATATTATCAAGGTAATTCTGTCCTCAATCTTCTCCCATAGTTAGTTCTTTCCATTTCATTGTCATATGGATCATATTTTTTTATACACTGAGTAGCCTGGTAGAGTCTTTTCCCTGAAATGACTTTTAGTTTAACTTTCACATTTTCTGATTTCATGATATCCTAGGCATTCTAAGACAGGGGTCATGCAACATTTCTGTCTGGGTTTCCTCTATAATAGATGTAATTCCCTGGAAAAGCTGATAATGAGGGTTTTGGAAGGCGCCCTGATAACTCTTTTGATTAATGATGTCCCTCTACTTTTCATTCATTTCTTATTGTATTACAATAATTACAAAGATTATTACATTAATCTTTGATGTGAGAATTGACATGCACATCAAATTACTCTGCCTTATTTTCCTGAATTGGCCTGTTTTCTTACTGAAACAAACTCAAACTCTCAGATGTTGGCTTTGTTGCCAATTATGGCTGACATTGATGCTGACATTCATATGAACCATAAACATTGGTGATATCCACAAGATTTAATTGAAACACTTAAATTAGGGCAGCACCTGTGGCTCAGTGAGTAGGGTGCCAGCCCCATCTACCGGATGTGGCGGGTTCAAACCCAGCCCCAGCCAAAAACAGCAAAAAAATGAAATAAAGAAAGAAACACTTAAATTGGATGGCAATGCCAACATCTAGTGGGTAAAGCATCTATTAGGAGGAAAGGGAGATTATTCTTACCTGTACGGTACGCATTAATGTTTCCACCTTCCCATAAAATAAAGTGTTGTGCATTATCTGTTTCCGAAGAGATCCTGTTTCATAACATCATGTTTTGGTGTTGGATTTTGGCTCAAGATTATAGCTGTTGGCATCTTGGCAGCAGTTCAGAAAGCAGATGTCACTACAAGAATTCAACTCTAGATCAGGTAACAAATTGTTCTGGCCTCTTGTGTGAATGAGCATGATGTGAGGAATCTTAACAGCAAAGAGCATTCCAAACCAAGCATTTGCCATTTTGCATCTAAACTGAGAGAAGCTGAAGCACTAACACAGGTCAAGCACTCAAGGGATCACTTCTTTTCCTGCTTCTGACAAGTATCATTTCTAATGCTTTGCGGCCACTGAGGTGGCAGTGGAATGGTTATAGGGCCTGAATACCTTCTGTGACACTTATTTAGCCTTTTAGGGACCTCAAATTCGTCATCTGCAAAATGTGACCTAAAAGCCATGTCTTTTAACAGAAGCATTGCAAAAAGTATACAAAATAATTATGCAAACACATTTTGAATGCAGCAATGCATTATAAATATGAAGTATTATCACCCATTCAGTCATTCCTTGAACCATTCTATATTTGTTGAGCATCCCCCTCCACACTGCATCTTTAGACTTTCCCTTTTGGCTCTCAGGTCACTGACAATCTACCCCTCCCTCCTTTGTCCTACCCACACCAGCCACTCTCCACTCTTATGCTTGATTATTCCTGGCTCATCCGTTGAGACTCTGGTTAAACAGTGCATTTGCTTTTCCTATCCAATGCATGCCCCCCCCCCAACAAAGTTTAGAGACTAATGCTTCACGAAATGCATATCTAGGATTTCATGCTTTAATTGATTTGCTTTGGGCTTGGGTTCTTCCTGTATTTGTGAGGTGTTTGTTCCCCATGAATGCAACATGTTCATTTTTGTATTGTTGTCGATGGTGTTCATTCAGAGGGTGTTCTGAGACTGAAGATGTTTGATGGAGGAATAATGGGGGCAGAGGCTAGTAGGATGGTACAGATTATTTCATCTTCAATATATATATCACAGGAGTGGCAGGGAAGGCTTAAACCTATGGTTTTGTACTACACAAAATTCATGCCTGTCCAGGAAGTCTAAAGAACTAGTCCCCTGGTCCACCAGAGTCCTGTTTACAAGAAGGACTTGAGAACTTTCTTGCAGATAATTCTTTTTTTTTTAAGTGAACAGTTTATTAAGAATTAAACAAAGGTATGATGTATTTTATGTATTAAGAAGATAATTCTTTTTTTAAAAAAATCCTTAATCAAACATGCATGCTTAACCTTAATTTGTTATTAGAGAAATCATTCTAACTCCAGTGTAAGGTGATACTCATATTTGTCTAAAGACCAGCCCTTTATGAACTCATGTCTAAGCTTGAGAGGCAAAAATGTGAGTAAATTCTCCAAAGAGATAATTTCACTAGAACTCCTTTATGTCATAAAAGCAGATTGCAGTAGGGTATACCCCAACTTCCACCCAACACAATCATTTGTAATGCGGAGAGGAAGAAAGATTCTCCTTAAATTCTCAGAGCTTTGGCAACACAGAGGCAATGGAATATCAGCAGTGATGACCAACAAAGAAACGTGAACTCTGATTATAGTCAGAGAAAAAACAGAAGAAAAAACAAAATTGTCAAGCATAGGCAGGGGCAATCATGCAGTAGCAACACTCACCTCTGTAGGACTTCACCTGAGGACAGGTGAGGACCAGATGACTGACAGTCTAGGACCTTGTTCCTCAGAAGCCAACTATTGACTTTCAAACCTCCCCTTCCCCTTCTGTTTTCCCCAATGGCACTCCCCATTACATGCAACACTTTCATCCCAAAATATTTTTTAAAAGTTTTTTAGAAAGAGGGTCCCATTCTGTCACCCACGTTCGAATGAAGTAGAGCCATGACAGCTCATTTTAACCTTGACGTCTTGGGAACAAGTTATTCTATTTCCATAGCCTCCACTATAGCTGACACGACAGGCACACACCACCACATTTGGATAATTTTATATATATATATATTTTTTTTAATTTCTTTTTTCTTTTCTTTTTTTTTTTGTAAACATGAGTCATACTTGTTGCCCAGGCTGGCCTTGAATTCCTTGACTGAAGTGATCCTCCTTCCTTGGCCTCCCAAAGTACTGGGCTTACAGGCATCAGCCACTAAACCTGCCTCATCCCACAATTTAGTGACTTTTTTTTTTAATCCTTCAAGGTTATTGTCTAAATTCCTTTTACCTTGATTCCGCCCTCTGCCAGGAAGACACTGTCAGGAAATTTTGTGGCCCCTGAGCTCCCTTACAGACTTCATAAAAATCTAAGAGACACTAGCATTGTAGAGGATAGATGCTCCATCCTCTGGGCCAGAGGGTGCCCTGGTTGCCATGGGAACCATGTGGTTTATCTGATCTTTGAAAAAATTTCTCTCTGTAAATCTCAATTTTCTTATCTGTAAAATGAGACCACAGATTGTACCCAGCCATAGCCTATTGCCTGGATTAACTGAGTTAATACAACAAGCAGTCAACACAGGTAAGCATAACATTGGAAGTGTTCAATAAAAGTGTCAGGTATGCTTATTATTCACTTACCAACCCAGTTTTTGACCCCACAATGGTCATTCTACATGGGCTGAGAACTCTTTGGGAGGAAGGCCATGTCTCTATATACCTTTCCTCTTTATATCCTCATAATTTAGTACATATAATGCCCAGGCTTGGTTTGTAACATGCATGCAATAAACGATTGTTAAAAATATGTACATGATTGAATAGTTAACTTAATAAAGAATGTGGTGGTAACAGATGGACGTTTTATATTTGTGCAACAGGTGCTGCCTTCAGGAATGATAACCAGGCAGAGGAAATTATGTCACTAAGGGACAGTTGAAGAAAACCAACTTTGTGCAGTCAATTCGAAGGGTACGTGGTTGCTTCCTTCATGGGATCATTTGTGCAGCCTGATTTTTTGTAGTCAATGAAATGTGTTAGCCAAGTATGTTGAGTCTTTGTATTGCTGCTTTCGGTTGCTTAACCTTTAACCTTTTTATAGTTGATATGCTGCCTTTTTAATGATACAGTATCTAGAAGAGAAATCATGAAGGAAAACTAAGAAATATTAATAGCTTCAGAGAAATCAGATTTTTTTAATACACAAAAATCAAGTCCTTTTAAAGGACTACATGGGAGGATTCTTTATTTGGAGAAGATAAATATTGGTGTAAACAGTTGCTTAGAGTCTTCCCTGAGCCTCACTTTTCTTCATTTTATTCTGTTCTTCCTGTGCTTTATATGTCCTATTTCTTTCTTTTTCCTCTATTTTTTTCGAAGCAAAGTTTTTACAGAAGAATAACAGATTAAGATGAGGGACAGGTGGACAACTTGATGAATTTTCACAAAGTGACTATACTTGTGTAACTAGCACCCATATTAAGAAACAGAACATGACCGCTCTATCCAAAACTCCTTCCTCATATGCCCCTGCCATCACTACCCAGCAGGCTTCTCAAATTTTACTTTTTATTATGAAATATTTCAAACACAGAGACAAGAATACAGAATATTCTCATGAACCTGTGTGTGCTCACAAACTAGCAATTTCAATTTTTTTTTTTTTGGCTGGGGCTAGGTTTGAACCTGCCATCTCCGGTATATGGGGCCAGTGCCCTACTCCTTTGAGCCGCAGACGCCACCCACAATTTCAAAATTTTAATATAATTCCACATACCACATTTGCTGCAGTTCTATTTTCTTCTTTTCTGTGAAAAAAATCAAAACTTTTAATATACTTAAGATATCCTAGGTGAATAGAAACTTTTAAGAATAAAGTTCAATCTGTTAGATCATGTTTGTTTGCATTTCTTTTTTCCAGCTTTGGGCCGGGGCCAGGTTTGAACCTGCCACCTCCGGCATATGGGGCTGGTGCCCTACTCCTTGAGCCACAGGCGCTGCCCTCACTCTGTTTTTAAATAATGCATGTACATGATTATGAAATGTAAATGGTTCAAAAGAGCATACAGGAAAAAATAAATCTTCTCACTCCTGGTTCCCAGTTCCTTGGCTTCTCTCCCTAGAAGTAAGTATAATAGACAGTTTATAAGTGCAATCTTCCAGTTTCTCTATATTAGACACACACACATAATATAGACATACCTAGACATAGACATAGTTAAATAAAAGTGTATAAAAATATGTGTTCATGTGAATTATAGGACATATAGATTAGAATAGAGATGCATAAATAAGATATCTAATAGCTTTTAAATTAACACAACTGGGTTTGGTGAATGGGATATAAGAGAATGAAAGTAAGAAATAGAATATTATATATTCTAATATGGGCGTAATCACCAGCCCCACCATATAGAGTGGATCCATTTGTTATCTTTTTTTTCTTGCATATTTCCTTTCTCACTTAAAATAACTTGGAGGTGAGGTGCTTCTTATCAGCACATGATTACTTTGTTAATTTTTAATAATATTTTATTCTATGGATGAATAGTAATTGACAGAGCCAGGCTCTTACTCATAAATATTTGTCTATACTACAAGAATAATCTTGTATATGAGTCATTTCATATGAATCCATGCAAGTATATCTTCAGAATAAATACTTAAATGTTGAATTACTGATTCTAAGAATATGTACATTTGCAATTTTAATGGTCTTTATCATATTTATATTACCTCCAGTAATTATGAAAGTGCCTTGCCCACAAAAACAATCACTGATTTATTCTTAATCGATGTATTCCAATGGTGTTTTACTTCTTTTGCAAAGTGTAACTATTTAATTGACATCGACCTGGAATTGATATATTTTCTAACATGCGACACGAAATAATATAAATATTGCAAGGGGTGCATTAAATATTACTGCCTTTTACTTTTATAAAATCAATCTTTTATTTCCTAAAGTTATTTTAATTTCTAAAAATATACACAATATTTATTTTTATTACAATAAATATGTACAGAAAGATTTCTGATATGTGGTACCCTCTGGCCTAAGCAATCTGAAATTTAATCTTGTATGTTGGTCATCTTTAAAAATTATTTGAATCATCAATTAAGTTATTACTTAGACTCTCTGGGTTTTTGCCTTAATTATTTTTTTTAAATTCAGCATCTAAATACCCTTTCCATGTGTGGGATGGAATAAAGGCAAGAGAGAGGAGACTACCCAGGGTTAAGGAAATCCATCCATGAGAGTTCAGTGACTCCAGAGGTGGTAATAGTGGATACCCAGTTTTAGATTGTTATCACCAACCTCACTATTTTCAGACGATTATTCCTATGATGTGATTGTTGATGTTATCAACCAATTCCTGCACAGTTTCAGAGACTGATTACTATTCCTATGGACTCTATACTCTTTTACAAAAAAATTCTTTTCCTGCCTAAGTAAGCTATAATTGTCATTTGTTTTTTCCAACTGAAAATCTTGATGGAAATCAATAGTAAATAGGCATGCGTTTATTTGCTGATTTATAATTGAATTGACAAAAGTGACAAATGACTTGTGAGCAGATAGTGACTATCAAAATTTTATAAATAAAAACATTATACACGATAAAATATAAATTAAAATTTGGATGTTAGTGATTACAGCTTGTGCTTCTTTATTGAAAGGGAAACGTTTCAAAGTTGTTATTGTGATTTTACTTCAACTTGTCTACCTTGTCTACTCATTTTCTAAAATAACTTCCCACATACTGATGTGCACTGTAAAAACACTCAAAACTTCCCAATTTTTCTGTACACTGTGGAAGTTTAGAAAAAAACAACCTTCCAAACTTTTGAAATAAAAATACAACTTCTGCACAATTTTTGGAAACATTTGAAAGAAGATTTCTAGTTTTCACATCTTTCAATGCCTTAGCTCACAGTGTGTCTGGTTCTAGGTAAATGTATTATTTCCCATCCGTTCACACAAGTATTATCAAGATGAAAGAACAAAAGAGGAAGAAAAAGAATGATTTTACTGGATATTTAATACTGGAAAGTAGGTATTTTCTATGAGATATATATAGAAGAATATTTTATTTTCCATGATTTTCGTTTGGACATATTAACTTAGTTTTCTTCTTATCACTGGAGAAACTGAAACAAATAAAATGCACCAATGTCACGACTGTATAGATAAGAACTATCATGTATTTCTTTCCCTTTATAACCTGAATCCTGAGTGTCACTACAAATTGCTGAACTCCTTGTAGAGGTATTGATTCATCATCATATTACAGGGAAATTCATAAGATGTATATATCTTTAATAATGTGGTTTAAAAAAAACCCTAATGATAATGGCTTAAACACACAAAAGTGTATTTTAATCACCTAACCTGTCAGGAGGTAGCCTGTGCAGGCGGATGTCCACGTGGAATCGTGGCTGCCTCCATATTTCCAGTCCATTATCCTTTGCTCGAATTTCAGGCATTTAGAAGAAGAGTAAAAGGTTTTGGTTTTTTTTTTCCTATGCGGGTAACATAAGCCTTTATTCCCACCCTAGTGTGGATGAGCTGAGTTTGAGAAGGAAGTCTGCACATGGGTGAAGCTGGATGGAAATTTAAAGAATTAGAAAGGTAGGGGCTGGCACATTCCCTTTTTCCTGGGTGGGACATTCTATTTGGTCCACTCTCTTTGAGGGGGTTCCTTCCATTTGATTTTATCATCCCAGTCATTTTAGTCTATTAAAAGGAGGTGGGATGATGGGCATGGTATCTCTTTGACTGCTTCCTATGGGGTGAAGGGTAGGGTGGGCTGCCTGTAAGGAAAATATGGGGGAACAGGAGTGATGTTTACGGGAACAGTCTTAGGTCTTCAGTCTGAACTGGTTGATATCCACATAGGGTATGGATATGAGCGGTTGTTTTCCAGGTGACTGCCTTCCATTAGCAAAAATACCTGGAGTTCAAATTTTGTGATTGTCCAGGGGTAATTCTGGTTTTCTGGGGATCATTACTCTTCTGCAGCTAGGTTCACCGATAAATGGATGAATTTTGTGCAAGGGTCAGAGGGGCTCTCCCATGTACCTTCATCTTGTCGGAACAAAAGTCCATCTCATTGTGTTTGGTGGGGTGTATTTTGGTCCCCCAATGGGGCTTCTCCCCAATCTGAGTCACAGCACCAAAGTGAAAGGCCAAAGACTGAAAATAAAACATTATTCCAAAACGTGAATGAAAGGAAGCTAATTCCAGGTTTTGTGTGGGTGACAGCAGCCCTTATTCCCACCTGAGTATGGGTGAGCTGAGTTTGAGAAGGAAGTCCACCAAGTTTTGTCTTTCCGAAGTTTATTTCTTTCCTTCATTTTTTAAAAGAATTTTTACATAGATCTCACTTCCTTAATAATTACCACATATCTTACCATGCTGGCTGAAAGAAAGGGTGAGCCGATGATAATTAGCTGTCCAATGTATGCAGTACAGAAAGGCAATAAAGAAGTGAGACTCTGTCTCAAAAAAAAAAAGAAAAAAGAAGAGGTTATAAGGAGATTTTGTGTTGCCAATACACAGTGGTGTTGTCCACCACTTGTATTTATCTGTTAGAGTAAGTTAAAAGCACTTTGAATGAACGGAAACAACTAATCTAATTTACAGTAGTTAATCCATACTTGCTAGGAAGGTTTATCTAACATGACTAAATCAACCAGTTATTTGGTCATCTACAGAAATTTTCTTGAGAAGGATTCAAGTCTTTGGGAAAATTTTACAATACCAAAATCTTTTGGCTGTATTTAGTGAAACAAAGATTCTTATATGATTTTTTTTTTTTTTTTTTTCCCTTGTGAGGCAGGAACGTAAGAAAATTTTCTGATTAAGAGGACATTTTCTGTCAGACTTTATATCAAAACAATTTGTGTCATAAGAAAGTATGCATTTTATTTTTAAGTAACTGTGGGTACTGACCAAATCCCGTAACATCACTTTTTTCAGAAAGACAAAGATAACTCAGTTGAAATTTAAAGATCATTGAAGACTATCTGTCCTTAAAATTACACTAGCTGTTTGCACCAGGTCTGCCTGTGCACAACCCTCCTAGACTCTCATTCTGATAAGATACCATATATTCTCCCCCCTTTTATTTCCTTTCATTCATTTTTTCCCTCAAATTGTCCTTATGTGATCTCTCTCCCCTTCTCAGTAGAATCCTTTCGATTCCTCTTTCAGCATGACCACAAAACTTTCGCAGGTATGAATAATATTCATGGGCTCATAATTTTAAGAAAATTTAGACTTGAAAATTATAGTTTTCTGATCTTAGAGTTGGTAATTACTGAAAATTTTATATATATCTATATAAACAATAAATACATACATAAAAGATATATGAATATCTCTTTTTCTGTTGATCCACAAAAGTTAAGTTACCACATGTGTTGGAACTAATTTAAATATTTTCGCGACTGAAGTCAACAGCTTCATCAGGAAGCAGCCTCAAAGTGTATTCTAACTTTGGATCATCTTTCCCTTCAAGGCCCTTAAGCAAAGCATCACCTTGACCCTACACAATGACAGTGAATACCTGCATCATGTGTCACTGATTAATAAACTGTTTTCGAGACACTGTGTAGCAATTACATTCTGCAGAAGGTATTTGAAAATCAAGGAGCATGGAAAGTCTTTTAGTGTGGAAACAGTGAGTAACAGAATTTAGGGTACAGTTTCCTTAGTTGTGGGGGAAAACCTGGAAAAAAGTGAGTTGCAGATTAGCAAAAAGAAATGAGAGTGGTACACAAAAAAGTCATCAATTACCCATGGAAGAAAGGAGATGGTGATATAAAAATTACAAAAAATGCCCTCTTGTTGCCTAAATTAAATTCCTTTATTTTTTCTTGCAGGATTAGGTCTGCATCCTGTTTTATAATAGAATTTTAAAAAATTCACCCTGTTTTATGGTTAAGATACAATATGAATTCTCACGGGTACTTATGTGGTGCTCTACTTTGTACAAATGGCTTTCTCTCACACCATCTCATGTATTTCTCACAACAGTCCTGAGATTAATATGGAAAATATTCTAACATTATAGATGAGGAAGCTAATATTTTGTCCAACTTGATCAGCATAGCACACACCTAAATGAGTTTTCCATACCACACCTCCTGCTCCAAGGAACATGCTCTTCCTACAGGACTCACCCCCTCAGAAACCTGCTAAAAATCAAGCTATCAATAGTTGTCTGATAAATTGTTTTATATTTCCCATTAATATAAGAGTACAAACAATTACATTACATTGTTCACACTTTTTTTTTTAATAATTTTATTGAATCATAATTATGTACATTGGTGCAATCACAGGGCACGATTCATATACATTCAGAAATATTTTGATCATACTGTTACAGATATCCTTCATGGCATTTCCTTGATCACTATATAA
>CAUYON010196808.1:0-17091 GCA_963573935.1 Arctocebus calabarensis
TCATATAGTAAACGAGAAAATATCATGAATGGTATGTCAATCAGGTTGATAAAATATCTCAGATTGCATGTGAAGCCCCTACACTGTACCCCATGGTTGAACTAATGTACACAACTATGATTCAATAAAAAAAAAAATAAATAAATAAATAAAAAAAAGAGTAAGGCTGGAGGGTGACAATATACAAGTCAGCGTAAACAAATACTAGATTTTATGCAAGCAGGAGTGTTAGGACATCTTGTGGATCACAACTCTTGAGGTAGTACAGGAGAAGGGCTTAAGGAGTCAAAAGGAAAAAGCCTGAAGCCACTGAAAAATGGAGAAGACAGGTGGGCACACAGGAGAGAATCAGTTCAAGGTCAAGAAGAATGTGGGTAAGTGGCAGGTGGGTCAAATGCTTTGGTGAACAGGCAGGTCCAGACTTCTAGAAAGAGTCAATTGGAAACATCCCCTTGGCTGCAGGAAAAATGAAAAACTACATCATCTGTTCACCTTTTGTTGATGATTGGCTTTTGAATTTTATAATCACTATAGAAAAAGAAATGGCTTCTATTTCCAAGACAAAACACATCTGAACAGATAAAAAAGAGAATAAAAGAATAACCAGTGGCAGGAAACACAAATATCAATAGCAAAACTTCCATTTATGATAAATGAATATAAAACAACAGTAGAACTAGTATAAAGACTTGCAACTCCGATCTACCTTCAGAACCTCAAAAGAAGTAATCATGTAAAAGAAAGAATAGACAACTGGACCATACACAGAAAGTACAAGTGTTCAGATATAGCATTATAACTAATAAAAATTTACTTAAGATTTTAAAGATATTCCAAAAATTTCTTACTTTCTTATGAAGAGATTAGTAAATTCCAAATCAAGGAAAAACTATCAAAATAATAGAAAATGGCTCTGTCCATGTTCTCTTTTCCATCAACTTTGAAATGTCCAAGGAAAAGAGTAGAAAAGATATCAATGAAACCGAGCATGCAACCTGTCGTAGATAGTTATAGGATGCCAGATTCAGAGTACAGAGCACGAACCATTATATGGAACTACTTTTCAAATTAATTCAAGATGGGTAATAGACTTAAACCTAAGATAGGAAAATATATGAATTATAGAAGATAATGTTGGAAAAACTCTTCCAGATATTGACCTAAGCCAAATAATTTCTGAAGAAGGCCCTAAATGGCAATCACAGCAAAAACAAAAATAAATAAATTGAACTTGATTAAATTAAAAAGCTTCTGTACAGCCAATGAAACAATCGACAGAGTGAACAGACAGCCTACAGAATGGGGGACAATGCTATCCATCTGATAAAGGGCTAATAACCAGAATTTATAAAGAACTAAAGAAAATCAGTAAGAATAAAATCAAATAACCCCATTAAAAGGTGAGCAGATAATATGAACATAACTTTTTAAAAAGAAGGCAAACTAATGCCAAATATACATGGAAAAAATGTGCAATGTCTCTAATTATCAGGGAAATGCAAATCAAAACCACACTGAGATATCACCTAATCCGGGTGGGAATAGCTCTTATCAAAAAATGTCAAAACAACAAATGCTGACGTGAATGTAGACAGAAAGTAAAATTTATACACTATTGGTGGGACTGTGACGTAGGACAACCTCTGTGGAACATAGTATGGAAATTCCTCAAAGAACTAAAAGTAGACCAAACATTTGAACAAGCAATCCCACTACTGGGTGTTTACTCACAGGAGGAAAAGTCATGTTTTTCAAAAAGACCCATGCACTTGAATGTTTAATAAATCACATTTAGAATTGCAAAGATGTGAAATCAACTTGAGTGCCCATTAATGCATGAGTAAATTAATAAAATGTGGTGTGTGTATACTATAGAATACTACTCAGCCATTAAAAATGAATGATTTCCTTTTGTACCAATCTGGGTAGAACTGGAGAACACTGTCCTTAGTGATGTATTGCAAGATTGAACAAACACCATATGCACTCACAGTTAAAGTGGAACTAAGTGACCAGGACCCGTGTGTACAGCTAGAAGTAAAACTCAATGGAAATTAGGCATGTGGGAAGTGGATGGGTGAAATCATACCTAGTGGGTATAAGGTACACTCTCTGGGTGTCGGTCACAGTGATAACTGTGTTTCGAGCAGTACGGAAGCAAAGCATGTACCAGCGGTGTCCAACCTGAGGCCTGTGGGCTGCATGCTGATTTTGTGAGGACTTTTTTTGCTCATCTGTGGCATCAGATATCATGAAAAGTAAACATAGACCCTTTTTTTGCAAATAAGCTTTCTTTAGTGTTTGTGTATTGAAAATGTGGTCCAAAACAACTCTTCCCATATCTGGTAGAGAAAAAAAAATCAGGTGTTTGGATACACCTGAATTGTAGCCAAAATATTTGTACACCAGCCATATTCTGAAATTTAAATTAAGAGAGTTAGAATATGCTGAGAACCATGTGAAAATAATAACTAGTAACAAGTTAATGTGCAGATAAAAGATGCTAAATAGAAATAGCATTAACAGCAACAAGAAGGAGCCGTGAACCCATGTGACAAGAATGATGTATACGATAAAAATTCAAGAAAAAGTCACAACTATCATGAAGAATCAATGTAGCTCCCAAGGAGGATTAAACAATTTTTTCAAGTGACTAACTTAAAGAAAATAATAAAAATAATAATTACTGCTTTAATATAACCTTTTATATTTA
This sequence comes from Arctocebus calabarensis, assembly GCA_963573935.1. Lineage (NCBI taxonomy): Eukaryota > Metazoa > Chordata > Mammalia > Primates > Lorisidae > Arctocebus > Arctocebus calabarensis. Next base: position 2,714 of record CAUYON010196808.1, read on the forward strand.
TCTACCAAGTTTGAAATACCAGGAGAACAAGTACATTTGATGTGTCTAGACATTTACAAGTATATGTGGTATAGTCATTGTACACAATTTGGGATAATTCTCCTTTGAAAAACAACTTCTGTTCTGACAATCAGCTTTTAGGTCTTTGTTCAGCGGAAGCCACATTATCACATTAAAACCAAAGGTCAGACATCTGTGAAACATTGTGTTAAAAGCCAAGAAGCTGAGACCGAAAAATTCTTTCTCCTTCATCTCAATATAAATTGCAGATCAAACAGTGATCTGGATTGACAATGGCTATCCAGTCTGAAATGAATTGTATTCCATTTAACATCTAAAATGTCATACTGGGTGCTGCATGTGGCTTTAATTTTCAACTGCCCTAGTCTTGTTCTTGGTATTTGTACCTTCCAAATATGCTTTTTGACCTTCAGATGATAGGATTTTATATCTGGTATGAGGAAGCAAAATCTTTGATATATTCATAGTATCCAACAATTGCTTATTTGCTTATTCATTTGCTTTTAAAAAATATATTTGCTTTGTGAATCAATAATAAGAAAGAAAATTTTAATGGAATTATTTTTCACAGATGGTAACATACAAAGAAAAATATTTTAACACTCTGGGAAATGAGAAATATTTGAAAAGGGGCATGTGAAACACATTTTCTCAGCAGAATCAAGAATTAACAGATACTACGGTAACAATGAGCATACATTTCATATTTACTCTATGACACATACTTTATATTCAGAGTCACTAACTAAGCCTCAAAATGGAGTTGTTAAAAATGTTTTTAACTTTTTCATTGTATACCAAAAAAACAGGTTACTATGAAGATAAAATAAAACCACTGGTATAGGGATTTGTTTTGAAAAAACATGTGCATCTTACAAGGGTACATGTCAAATCTACTAAGTGTAGAGTATAAATGTCTTTACACAATAATTAAGAAAGTACAGTGAAGGCTATGCTAACCAATTTGTTGTAAGTATTTCAAATTGTATACAAAACGAGCACATTGTACCCCATAAATGCATTATTGTATGCAGCTATGATTTAATAAAAAAAAAGAGAGAGACAGAGAGAGAATGTTTTACTCTGCTCTTTGCATCAGATTTTTCCAGACTTCTTTTCAATACATGTTCACTTAAAAGGAATTCTCAGGAAAAAAATTAAAAAGAAAGAAAAAAACAAAAACCCTTTCCCCGGTAGGGTAAAGGAATGCTAGTATATTGCACACTTTCTGGGTGAAGGACACAACTACCACTGGGACTTTAACCTTGCAAAAGGAAACTATGTAACCTAATCATATGAACCCCATATTAAATGGAAGTTAAATAAAAGCACTACTTCACTATTTACCAGTACTAAGGATTGAAGTGAAGGTGAAGAACAGGCAGCTAATTAAATCAGAGGTAACAGACATAAAGTTGATGAGGGCTTTGGAGGCACACTGGTGTTAGAGAACTAAGCTCCACTGTTTACTAGTTTTGCCATGTGAAACAATTCACTTTCTAAACCTCAATTTCCTTATCTATGAACTGAGTCTCTAATAACACTTACCTCAGAGAAGTGTTCTAAGAAACATATTATTTAATGCTTAAAAGTAGAATCAATAATGCTTATTTTTCTCTACCTAAACCATTTTTTTTTTGAGATAGAGTATCACTTTGTCACCCTCAGGAGAGTGCTGTGGCATCATAGTTCTCAGTGACCTCAAACTCTAGGGCTCAAGCTATTCTCTTGCCTCAGCCTCCCAAGTAGCTGGGACTATAGGTGTCCGCCACAATGCAGGGCTATTTTTCGAGATGAGGTCTTGCTCTGGCTCAGACTGGTCTTGAACCTGTGAGTTCAGGCAATCCATCTTCCTCAGCTTCCCAAGTGCTAGGATTATAGGCATGAGACACCATGCCTGGCCCTAAACCATTTTTAAATAAGCTTGATTTAGTGTAATACAGTCAGCAAAATAAATATCTTTCTTCTTGTTCTATGAGGCAATCTCACAGTTTTTCAGGCCATTTTTCTGTCCTGAATAATATTTAAATAATGAATAACATGTTCAACAAGGACATGAACCAGTCAGAGCTAACATGGACTGTGTTCTGCAGAACTCCTGCTATGATAGGCACTAAAACAACTGTTACTGGAAAACGAGTATTGTTAAAATGCCCATACTTCTCAAAGCAATCTACAACTTTAATATAATCCACCTCAAAATACCAGGAACATTTTCCTCAGAAATAGAGAAAAAAATAATACTAAAATTTATATGGAACCACCAAAGACCCAGAATAGCCAAAGCCTACCTGAACAAAAAGAACAAAACTGGAGAAATCACATTAGCTGACTTTAAATTATAGTATAGAACCAAAACCATGATAACAAAAACAATATGCTACTGGCATGAAACAGACACACAGGTCAATGGAAAAGAGTAGAGAACCGAGAAGTAAATCCACATCTATCCAAATCTATCATGAACTTGTCTTCAACAAAAGTGTCAAGAACAGACCCTGGGGAAAGGATAGTGTCTTTAATAAATGGTGCTGGAAAAAGGGGATATCCATATGCAGGAGAATGAAACTAGACCCTTATCTCTCACCAAATACAAAATCAAAGCAAAATGGATTGGAGATGTAAATATAAGAACTGAAACTATGAATCCAGAAGAAAACATTGTGGAAATGCTTCGGGACGTTGGTCTACGCAAGAACTTCTTCAGTAATAATCCTAAAGAACAGGTAACCAAGGCAAAACTACAAAGCTCCTGCGTAGCAAAGGAAACAACCAACACAGTGAAGAGACAGCCCAGAGACTGGGAGCAAATATTTGCAAACTTCCCATCTGAGAAGGGATTAATAACTAAAATATATGAGGAGTTCCAACATATTGATAGAAAAAGTCAAATCTGATTTAAAAATGATCAAATGATTAAAATAGACATTTCTATAAAAAGACATGCAAATAGCTAACAGACATATGAATTACCACAAATTTTGTGGCTTAAAGCAACACAAACATACTATCTTACAGTTCTGGAGGTCAGATGTCCAAAATCAAAGTGATATCAAGACTGTACTCCTTCTGAGGCTCTAAAGAAGAGTATGTGTACTTTTCTCTTCCAGTGTCCAGGGTCTGCCAGCCTTCATTGATTTACCATCCCATTCAAATCTCAGACCTCTGCTTCCATACTCAGATCTTCTGACTGTGATCCTCCTGTATTTCTCTTAGAAGAGCTCTAGCAATTACACTGGACCCAACTGGGTAATCCAGAAAAATCTCACATTCCAAAATGTTTAATATAATCACACGTGAAAAGTCTCTTTTCCCGTGTAAGGAAATATATTCATAGGCTCTGGGCTTGAGAACAGGAATACCTTTGGGAGGGTAATCTTCTGTCTATATATGCATTTACTCCTATACAAATAACACATTATACTTTAAGTTGGAGAGCGACTGTGTCAGGATTGTATCCAAAAATACTTCACTAAGAGTATCAAGATACTCTCACTATGGTTAAATTACTCTCTACCAAGCACCTTTGGATTACCTACAAAAACAGAAGCAGAATAATTTGTTGTAAAGTTAATCTGATTATATGCATATATATATATATATATATATATATATATATATATGCGAGACGAGAAAAAGAGAGAGAGAGAGAGAATATACAGAGTGTCCATAAAGGTCGTGTGTTAAACTATTTTAAATTGCTCATAAACTTTATGGATACTCTGTACACACACACACACACATACACACATATAGGACTTCCTATAAGGAATGCTTTTATTCTCTTGTTCCACTCCAAGGATACGTGAATTTTATTGAATACTATCTATAACCTTAGTTGTCCTCACAATTGCTCCAGAGACATGAAACAAAGGTAGTGCTTGTTTTTTCTTTATGTTTATTACTTTGGGCAGGGTAAACATTGATAGCAAAAAATAAGGTGAATGACAAACTGAAGGAGCATAGCTGAGAGAAGAACTACATAGCTGCAATTCAGGCAGATGATGTTTTACTGAAAAGTCCTAATTTCTGTAGCTGAAACTCACATTTCTGAAATAGTGCTGTGGGTCTCTCTACAAACAGGTAATAATCCAATTGATAGAGTTCAAAAGAATATTATAGAAAAGTAACACCTATTATGTTTTAGAATTCTAACACATGTAATTAATATTTCACAATAATATCTAGTCTTGAGCTTTCTGTTATTAAATAAGTAAACAAAGAATCATGCCAATCAAATTGTTATAACCATTCTATTTTACTTTTAAGGAATATGATTAACTCTCCTCATTGATGGCTTCTATCTATGATTTAACAGAAGGATTAAAGTCATAGCATGGAGGATGAGATTCTGCTTGTTATTTATTAAACACAGGGAATGTGGAGCAGGTTCTGACTTCTCCTGATCCACAGTTTTCTCCAAGAAAACAAATGAACTTCTGGACACACCCTGTACTTGAAATGATAGTAAAACTGGAGGGGAAAAGTGTGGGAAGAATGTGAAATTCTGTTAAATCAATTAGAAAAAAACACTGAACGGACAAAAAATTAATAGGAAAGTTACATTTATACGTTAAGTCTGTACTGCTTACATCTTGGATTTGATAATCTAGTAGATATAACTATATTTAAAAAATCCACAGAATCACTATGGGCTTCAAGGTTTAAAAATATTTTTTCATGCATTTATAAGCTGATCCTTACATAAGCTTGTTAAATATATTTTGTAGAAAATTACATTTTCCTCTTTTTACAGATGAGGAAACAGAAAGAATTATTAATTAGTTCAATATTGACAAAACTATATTTCAACTTTTTTTCATTTAATTCATTTATCTATTTATTTATTTAATTATCACAAATTTATTTGTTACCTTTTATGTTCCAAGTAGTGTACGGGATAGGTATATGGTGGTGAGCAAAAAAGACAACCTATTTGCCTTAGCAGAATTTATTTCACATTCTAGAGGGAGACAGACAAAAGAAATGTAAGCAAACAAATGAATACATAATTACAATTTGCCAAAAGTATTTTAAATAAAAGGAATAACTCATTACTCAACATTTTCCAGAGTACAAGAACCAGTAAAGAATTATATATGATATAGATATTTTGCATATGTCTACACACACAATAAGTATGGGTTTTATATGTATGCATAGAGAGAGATTATAAAGAATTGGTTCACATAGTTATGGAGGCTGAGAAGTCCTATAATCTGTGTCTGCAAGATCTAGACCCAGGAGAGAGAGCCAGTGGTATAGTGCCCATCCCTGTGCAGATGAAGACAATGTCCCAGCTCCATAGCAATCAGGCAGCAAAAGCCAATTCTCCCTTACCCCACCTTTTGGTCTATTCAGGCCTCTGACAAGTTGTATGAGTGAGGCCCACTCACATTGGGAAAGCAATCTGCTTCATTCAGTCTACTAATTCAAATGTTAATCTAATCTAGACACATTCTCACAGCCACACAGAGAATAACAGCCACTAGGAGATAATTTTTAACAAAGTATCTGCATGCCATATGGCCCATTCAAGTTGACACAAAAAATTAAGCATCATATAAATGCTATAAAACATACTATTTGAATATCTTCTGTTGAGACTGGAAAGATTAGAAAAATAATCAGTCAAGTGAGAAATGATGAGAATAGTGAGTGCTTCAAGCAGAGAAAACATCATATTTGAAGGGCTTCACCTCCTATTTGTTAGCACAGCTCAGAACTACTAGTGGCATCGTATGTGTGTGTCTATGTGGGAGAGGGCAAGTTGGGAGAGTCCTCCACATTTATTAAAGGTCTCGCTCTCTCAGAGCAAGACCTAAAGCCATGTTTACTTTGAAGCCTCACATAAGAGTACAAAGTGGGAGGGACCAAAGGGAAGACAGGAGAAAATAGTAATGTTTAATACATGGTTTAGTAATGTTTAGTACATGGTTGAGAAATCTCAACCTTAGGAAAATTTTCATTCAGTCTGCAGGCTCTCATACGGGATTTTCTGAACCAAATTACCTAAGGTGAAGAGACGAGGATCACATCAATAAGATTTTCCATATATAGTGGCTTAATTCTATCTTGGGAAATATGTATAACACTTAATAATCTCTTCTATATCATGGCAAGGTGATACCTCTGTAGGGCTTCCTGGGATGTAGAATTTCTTCTGTATGTCTCTTTCTCCCCCCATCCACCATTTAATTACTTATCTATTTTTTTTTCTTTCTTGTAAAATGTATCTTTCATCAAGGAAACCTATTTGACTTTACATAAAATCACTGCAAACATGGATTAAGTGCTTTGAGGCTTCAATGCCTGTCTCATTAACTATATAAGAGTCTTTCCCCCTTGAGGAAATATCTTGTGAAAATGAGAGAAATACAAAAATGAAAAGAACCATTCAACAAAAGTGCCTCATTCTCATGCCATTCAAGTAATACATTTCCACAAGTGTTTGATTTCAAAGGAAACTATATCTAAAGAAGCAAAGAAAAAATTTACTAAAATGATTATATCCTTTCAGTAGGCCTCATCTCCAACTGTAACTAAATGTAAAATGGTGACATTATGAACACGACAGCATTTCATACATTATTGAGTCCAATTTCAGGATTTGAAACTCCAGTGTGGCAAATCTGGAAAGATTAATTTCATGATAATGAAAGACAGGGCAAGTGATTCTTACTCACGTGAAGAATCACTTTTGCACACAGACACTCAAGTCTGGTGACTGAAAGGAAGGATTTGGATAATTCCAGAATAAGAGCCTGGCCCCACAATGCAACAGAATGGAAGTTAATTCATGGTAGAAACTGTTGCCATTAACAAGTAGCTTTTAACACAAACCTAGAAGCTGTAAGGATCCATGTCTGCCTATCTATCTGCTAGAAATTTCTGCCTTTCAGTCTAGGCACTCTCTTGCCCGATGTACATACACATATTTTGTCTGTCTACTAAATATTTACTCATCTTTTAAGAGTTAGCTTTATCATCCCCATATTTTGACACTGAAATTACTTCATGCAATTATTTGAATAAAGAACCTATGACGGTTAATTTTAGACATCAACTTGGAGGGTGTTTTAGATGAAATTAACGTTTAAATTGCTTATCTTTGAGTAAACAGATTGCCCCCCAAAGTTTGCATGGGCCTAATCCAATCAGTTGAAGGCTTGAATAGAACACAATGGCAGGCCTCTCAGACTGCTTTCAGGCTCATCCACTCTCCTGGGGCTCTATCTACTGGCTGTAAGAGTGGAATAGACTGGAACTGCACTGTCTCCTCTACAGAGGGTGACATAGTAAGACTCTGCCTCTCCTCCCAAAAATAAAAGAAGAAAAAGAAAATATGTTCTACTTCCTTTTAATTTTTGTTCTGTTTAAGTCATTGTATCACATACAAAAACACACATCCAATTGCCTTTCCTTCTCCCCACTGTATAACTGAGCATGTATGTATTAGTACGTATTTATTGTTCAATAAAAAAAGGCAGAGATTTGTTAATGAAATTTATGGCCCTTAGTCATAAAACAAAAGATTTTCTTTGCCTACATTATGTTAATTTCAGTGTTGTTCCATGATTCATTTTTCTGGTTGGGGCAATGAGGTAAAGCTTTCCAGTGATTTATAATAGGAAATGAAATTCTGTTCTCAAAAAACAAATGAAGCATGATACTAAAATGGTTGTAGAAAAAGTAAAAATTATCTGATCAATTATTAAAGGAATATGATCCTTAGGCTGCGATTGAATGTATAATTCTGACTGATTCTCAAAGTTGTGGAATTATGTTGTTTCAATTGACAAAATGTGTACTTTGGTCAGCCTGGGTTGCCATAATAAATGCCACATTCTTGGGTGGCTTAAATAGCAGAAATGTATTTTCTCACTGGATGGAGCCAGAAATCCATATCAAGATGGCATGATTTGTTTCTGGTGATATCATGCTGCTTGGCTTGAAGACTGCAGCTGTCTTGCTATGTATTCACATAATCTGTTTTCTGTGTGTGTGCATTACTGGTGTCTCTCTTCTTAAAGGACACTAGACTTATTGGATTAGGGTTCCACCATTATGACCTCATTTAACATTAATTACCTCCTTAAATGCCATATCTTTAAATGGAATCAGATTGGGAATAAGAACTTCAACATGTAAATTTGGAAGGAAGTCAGTTCAGAACAACAGAATTTAAAAAAATTATAAAATACTACGTAAAGATGGATGGATAAAGAGCAATGACCACAACTCTGATTTAGGGTTAGAACTCTTGGACTAACCTTTTAATATTACTATCAATCTTCCTGCCATTTTAATGGATCATTATACCCATATATTTCTGTTCCAAATTTCCATGGCATCATGGGTAACATGAGAGTACAATGTGAAGGAAACTGAACTGTTCTTTTTATTATATAATAGATATGTAGTTGATAACATTAGTATTGTTTACTACTAACTAAATATATGCCATCCATTCTGCTAATTTATAAACTTATTTGGTTTATAAATTCCATGAAATAAAATTATTTTCAGTTATTTATATTAAAAAAAAGAAACTAATTCTTAGAGACATTGAATTCCTTGTCAAAGGGTTTAATCCTTGCTTCCTATGGCCTGTCCATTTGTTAGAACTATCCAGACCCTAAAACCCTGCTAAAGTCCTTGACTTCTATTTAGTTTATCAAGACTCAATGTATACAGCCAAGTTTTTATACAATCAGCAATCCATAAGCAATTTCATTCTTAATAGGAAGAGATGAGAGGAAGAATCAAAGTCAAAACTGTTTTTCTTCTTCCAAACTCATCAATTAGACTGATAAACTCACCTCTGGAGTGAAATATGAGAGGAAAGGAAGCAAAACAAAACCAAGAGTGCTCATGTGAGAAGAAAAATCTGTATAGGTCATAAGCAATTTTCTCACCTAAATCCAGCCTCAGTTGTGGGTGTAATTTATATAAACTTAATCAATACTGAAATTTTATTTGACTAAAGTTACAATATAACCATATTATGAGAATATGTGTGCATATTTTGTTTGTGTGTATCAGGGGCATATACAGCACTTGGACCCTTATCTGCTATACATATATAATAACACTTAAATTTCAAAAAGAATTTTGTGCATATTTGACATACAATGGAAGGAACTATCAGGAGAAATAGCTGTAAAAGTTTGAAGTAGTTGTTTCAAAGGAACATAACTCAGGGATGGGATAAAGTGGTTGCTGGAGCATTTTCTCCTCTTGAGTCCTCTCCCACAAGGAGTGGGAATGTGGAGAAGAAGCTTCCAAAGCTTGTTAGAATCACTCTCTTAAAGACAGCGGGTTCTGCAACCTCTTTTCACAACAGTACTGAGCTAAACATTTTTTTTTTCCGTCTTCTAAGAATAGTCTGAAAAATGGATGGAAGGTAAACAGCATCTGTATTTGTTCGGTATGTTGTCAGCTGTCCCCAAGCTTCCTTACGTCTGCTGAGGAACTGGGAGCTCCTTGGGGATGATGGGGAAGGCTGGGAGCTCTAGATATGCCCTTCAGGAAAGGACGTACAGATGGCATTTAACGTGAACTTCTGGTCCTGGTCATGTTCTATACATGAGATGCATGGAAAATTAGGTGTTATTACTTACCTTGCCAAGGTTAACCTGGAAGGGGTTGTCCCTCTGTGTCCATGGGGGAGAAGACTTTCTTCCCTTTTAAAGGCTCAAAAATCAGGGCTATGGGATAGGTGGGGGGAAGGAAAAGTTCTAGGGGGTTCTCTCTTCCCTGCCCCTCTGCCACCCCCTCATCCTTACAGAAGTCTTTCTCTGTTCCTAAATTGCATACATTGATCTGCTGTGTACAAAGTTGTGAAGCAAGTTGGCAGGAGCACTGGAGTATACCAGGTCTGCTAGGGAATAAATATACTTGAGTTTTTAGTTTAAATGCATTGAGAGCCGGGGAATGGCTTCAGCCATGGGATGCTCAAGCGTCCGTTTCCCACCAAACAAGCCCTTTTGTAGAGTGGAGCTGTCAGTGAATGCTGGCCGGGGGTATCTGCCTCTGGGGACAAGTGTCCCTACCCATGTTGTTGGCCTTGCACTTCAGGGAAGCATCGAGGGTGGAGCAGGCTAGGGTGGGTGGGCTGTGGGGAGGGGAGTCTTTCGGATACTGCTCATTCAAGGTCTTATCCCTAAAGTAGGAGTCTTTCTAAGTGGAAGGAGAGTCCAGGTCTAAAAGAAAAAAAAAGTGGTTGCTAGGAAAATATCTACTTTCTTTTTTTTTAATTTCAGATTAATATAAGGATACAAATGATTAGGTTACATTGTTTGCATTTGTTAGATGAAGTCCAAGTTATTGTTGAGCCCTTTACACAGGGGGTGTGCTATATAACCTTACATTGTGCCCATTAGGTGAAAGCTTAGCAATCCACCTCCCACCTTCCCCTTTCTCTTCTCTCTCCCCTCTTCTCCACACTTGAATTTAATTGTGTTTTTTCTCTCATGTGGGTGCACAGTTGTTCATCTACTAGTTTCATATTAGTATTGAGTACATTGGATAATTCTTGTGACATTTTACTAAGGAGAATATTCTTCAACTTCATCCAGATTAATACAACAGATACGGAGTCTGTATATTTTTTATGGCTGAAAAGTATCCCATGGTATAAACACATGGGGGTTTATTAATCCATTCATGGGTTAATGAGCACTTGAGTTGATTCTACATCTTGGTGACTGAAAATTGAACTGAGATAAACCTTCTAGCAAATGTCCTTATGGCAAAATGAGTTTTTCTTTCTTTTGGGAGATACCTAGTAATAGGATTATAGGATAAAATGGAAGGTCTACTTGTAGCTCTTTGAGGAATCTCTGTACCTCTTTCCATAGAGGCTCTGTTAGTGTGAAATCATACCAGCAGTGGAAAAGTGTTTCTTCTCTCCACATCCACACCAGCAACTGCTGCTTTGGGATTTTGTGATGTGGACTAGTCTCACTGTGGTAAGGTGACACCTCAAGGTGGTTTTGATTTGCATTTCTCTAATGATTAGGGATGATGAGCTTTTTTCATGTGCTTATTGACAATTTGTCTATATTTTTTTCCTGAAGGTTCTGCTCATGTCCCTTGCCCACTTATGACTAGGACTGTTTGCTCTTTTTTTGTTGATTAGTTTGAGTTCTTTGTCAGATTCATAGGTGAAAGCTTAGCAATCCACCTCCTACCTTCCCCTTTCCCTTATTTCTCCCCTCTTCTCCACACTTGAATTTAATTGTTTTTTCTCTCATGTGGGTGCACGGTTGTTCATCAGATATTTTCTCCCATTGCAAAGATTGTTTGTTTGCTTTAGTTGTTGTGCCCTTAGCTATGTAGAAGCTTTTTAGCTTGATCATGTTCCATTTATTTATTTTTAGAGCTGTAGCAATTGTCAATGGGGTCTTCATTGTAAAATAATTTCCCAGGTTGATATCGTCAAGAGTTTTCCTATACTTTATTCTGGAGTTTTTGTCATTTCCTGTCTTAAATTTAAATCTCTTATGCAGTGTGAGTCAATGTTTGTAAATGGTGAGAGGTGTGAGTCCAATTTCAGTCTTCCATCATTTACTAAATAGAGATGCTTTCATTTGTTTTATCAAAGATCAGATGGTGATATGAAGCTTGTTTCATCACTTTCATCTCCAGATTCTATATTCTATTCCATAGACCTATGTCTCTAATTTCTTTTCTAAACCTTATATTATGTGATCTAAATGTATATACACTATTGCTTTGATATAATTTTAAAATATCATGGAATGGCAACATCAACAAGAAATTGAGTCATTACTTATTGTTCTGATGCATAAATATAGCCAAGAAAATGACCAAAAGAGAACAAAAAGGATGAAGAAAGAAAACAACAAAAAGCCAAACAAAAACAATTGGGTTTGATAGCACGCAGAAACTTAGAGGTCATTTGATGAATGGCACTGCATTTCTGTAGGATCTTTTTCACATGAGAAAACAGAGAATATTGTGGCATAAATATTTTCAAGTTGCACTTTTAGAGATCCATAATAGCTATCAAGATTTTTAGAGTTGCACTTTTTTTTTTTTTTTTGAGATGGAGTTTCTCTTTTTTGCCCTCAGCAGAGTGGCGTAGCATCACAGCTTGCAGCAACCTCCAACTCTTAAGCTTAGGTGATTCTCTTGCCTCTCGAGTAGCTGAGACTGTAGGTGCCTGCCACAATGCCCGGCTATGTTTTGTTGCAGTTGTCACTGCTGTTTTAGCTGGCCAGGTCAGGTTCAAACCTGCGACCCTTGGGATTTGGGGGCCACTGAGCCACATATACCAGCCCTAGAGTTGTACTTTCTAATACAGTAGCCATTGGGTACATGTGACTATTTAAAAGTTAACTTTATTTTTTCCCCTTTATTATTTTTATTAAATCATAAATATATAAATTATGTATATGTTAATGCATCTATGGGGTACAATGTGCTGATTTTATATACAATTTGAAATGTTTACATCAAAACAGGCATGGTGGCTCAAGTGTGTAATCTCAGAACTTGGGAGACTGGAGTGGGTGGAGCCAGAGTGAGACCTCGCCTCTGAAAAAAAAAAAATAGCTTGGTGTTGTTGCAGGCACCTATAGTCCCAGCTACTTGGGAGGCTGAGGCAAGAGGACCACTTGAACTCAAGAGTTTGAGGCTGCTGCGAGCAAAGACGCCACAGCACTTTACCTAAGGGTGACCAAGTGAGACTCTGTTTCAAAACCAAACAAATAAATAAATAAACATAAAAGAATTAAATTTAAGTAAAATATAAAATTCTGTCAGTTACAGTAGGCAAACTTCAAGTGTTCACAAGCCACATGAAGATTATAGCACCATTTTTGGAGAGCAGAAATAAAAAAGTCCATCATTGCAGAATATTCTATTCGAAAGCATTTGTCAAGGCTTGTTGTTTATATGTTGGATATACATGGAGACTGTATAGTGAAGCCCATGGTCTTGAAGAGAAATGAACAATGTTTTCAAGACAATAAATGTCCTCACAAAACCACATATTTTGATGTAATTAAGAAACTAGTTTAATATTCTAAGCCTGAGTCAGAACTAATTTATTTATATTCTACAGATATTTGTCGAGCACCAATTTTGTGCCATCCTAGAACAATGCTGGTCAAGATGTTCCAAATTCAGAAGTGATGTTAGCAAGATAGCAAATTAGTAAACCACAGACCTTATCTCCCTCTCAAAATACCAACTTAACAACAAATTGCCCTCAATGAAAAGGCTTTATGAGAATTCCTGAAGTCAAAAAACTGCAGATGTCTAGGTAAGCTCAAAGTCACAAATAGCTGCCCTGAAAGGGGTAATAAAGGCCATTTCATTTCATCAGTGTCAGCTCTTCTCATGACCTGTCACAGCTGATAAATGGAAGGAAAAGCTCAGCTTCTTCTGGCTTCACTTCTGGAAAGGAAGTGTTCAGATTTATGGTGGGCTGCCTGAGGCATTAACTTGTGTCTTACCTAATTCAAAACACTGATGGTTAATCATCACACCTTAAGTGCTTGGGGTCATAGAAACCTAGAAAGCTCAGAGGCTTGTGCTAGTGTCACAGAACTTGTAATGCTATAGTCAAAACCAGCACAGCTCACTTATCAGGAATAAGTGACTAGCACATGATTTCTCCCTGGGGAGGAAAAGAAAAGAGAGGAAAACATGTCCAAATTCTGGCTTTAAAGTGGGTTGCCAGAGGCACTGCTTTCAGTCTCACCTGACTTGAGTGCTAACAGAACATACTTAGGATACCTGGGGTTATTCAGAGAACAAAACAGAGCTCAGTGGCTGGAGTTAGAGACAAAGAACCTGCGGTATCAGAGAAAGACACCAGAGAGACCAAGAAAGTACAACCTTCTGAAAAAGGAACAAGCAAAATTCTCAGATTGCAAAATCGCATGCACAATACCAGAGAAGATGAAAGTTTGAGAAACTACTAGTATCTTTAGGAAGGCTGATTGCAGAAGTATTTCCTAATATAAAACCAGTTCAGTAAGAATGGAAGAGGTGGCTGTTAAATCAAATGTGTGGATTGGAAGACAAAGTTACAAGGCATATAAATGAGGATACACAGCACAAGCAACAAAACAAATCTCCAGAACCTGATCATAAAAAATAAAGGTATACTTTTTCTTCCATTCTTGAGATACTTTGCTAAGATGTACTCAGCCCTAATATGAAGCTAATTTATAGCTTTCATATGAAGGCTAAAACCTAATTATAGCACAGGAATACAGGGATAGGGGAAAGGGAGGGGAGGGGTGGGGGGAGGATGGGTAGAGGGAGGGCAATTAGTGGGAACACACCTACGGTGCATCTTAGCAGGGTACTGGCGAAAC
>CAUYON010196812.1:0-26000 GCA_963573935.1 Arctocebus calabarensis
ATCAAAGTTGAATACATAGGATTCATGCTTCTCCATTCCTGTGATGTTTCACTAAGAATAATGTGTTCCACCTCCATCCAAGTTAGTACAAATGTTGCAAAGTCTCCATTGTTTTTGATGGCTGAGTAATATTCCATGGTAGGAGGGTGGTCTTTTAAGGTTGAATCTTTGGGAAGTTTGAATTTAGTTCGGAAAAAGAATTAGTTTCTGCTTTCTCTAATGAAGCCTGGGTTCTATCCAGACACTTACTTTTTTAAAAGTGTACTTTCTTCTCTCTAGTAGCTTTCTGTCTTGTGGAGAAATAGACAGATAATTATTTCAAGTGGTGGATGGTATAATACAAATGGGTAGTCAGGCTCTGAGAGTGCAGAGAGGAGCTATGCTGGACCTGGATATTGGAGAGTGATGCTGACCCATGTTGACACTTAGGTGTTGGTGCTAACCACCTAGGCAACTGAAAGTAGGGAGTCTGTGAGCTTCTCTAAAACTGTCTTGCAATTAGAGACAAAAATCCATGGGTATTGTTTTGTCTCGGGAGAATGTGCTATTCCAATTCAAAACCACTACTCACTAGATCATCTTCATGAATTCTATGAGAAAATGTGCACTTAATTAGCACAAAAAAATTAGCATGCAAAATAAGACGAAATTACCAGAGTAGAAAAACTTTGATTGAACCGATGAGCAGACGGCCTCTCAAGTTATACCTAGGTGTACAGTTTCCAGTTCTTTTCATTTAAAAAGCAACATCAAACAAAGCACATGTAATCATAAATTATAATCACCTTCAGACCTGGGCTGGCAATTTGCTGTACTTCCTCTTAGCAGAGTATCTGGGATGTGGGGGAGGATCTCTAGTCAATATTTGCAGATTAAATGTGGCAGGGAATCAAACCATTCTATTTCAAATGTTGGTAAGATTTAACCACAATTTCCAAGATGATAATTCCCAAAGAGAAAGGAATGCTAGATAGCAAAATATCAGAGGACATTTGTCCATTCAGAACAGGCAACAGGTCATGGCATGGTTAATTGCTGAGGCTGGGGAAAATCAAAGCACCCCAGGAAACTATTCTAAGAGACTTAGAAACTCCAGGGACAGGACTCTAGGGAAGAGGGGAAGATGTAAAGAAGAAGCTTACACAAGAGAGGAAAGCCATTGGTAGCACTGCTGAGCTCCCAAGTTTGCCAAATGATAATTGGTTGCACCTGGTTGCACCATGGCGCACTCTAACCTCAGAAACCTCTGGAGTGCTCATTCCCGAGCTGAATGATTCACTGACCCGTAAGCCCGTAGTCCATACTGGATGCCTCTTCGTGCATCGTTCTCCAGAGAGAAGATAAATGGGTTTGGACGTAATGGCTTGGATTATTCCAGAGGTTTGGGGTTGTAAATTGAATATATTGGTTCTAAAACATTTTTCTTTTTTTATGAGTAATAGTCAGATCCAAGTGTAGAATTTGGGGGCAGACTTCCTGTCTTGGTCTTGAAATATCGTTGCTTCATTCTGTCCTGCTCTTACACGGCCAGTAGTATGAGGGGTTACATGGACCAGCAACTTGTTCCCCCTAATGTCACTAGCTGTTTGCAACATATATCCACTTGTGCTTAATGAGCATCTCTTTGATGCCAGTTACACCCCAGAATCCTCTGATGGAGGACCCTGGCCTGCCACTCATTGTGTGGGTGGCTGAGCTGAATAACCCTGCCAATCCCAGGAGTCCAACATGGTTCAAAAACACTGGTTAAATGAGGGCTGTGGGGTGATAATTGAGCCAAGGTTTGACAGGCCTGGGGTGGGGTAGTGAGGAAGTGGTGGTGTGGCCACATCCTCCACCTTGTGAGACTCTGCCCCCGGAGTGGCCATTCTTTATAGGAAGTCTGACAGATGTGTTGCTATTGACTCAGCATTTGTCCGACCAAGGCTCCAATTCCTTTCAGTCCCCAACACTGAAATTCTGTTTCCATTTAGATAGTTTTTTTTTTTGCAGTTTTTGACCAGGGCCGGGTTTGAACCCTCCACCTCGAGTATATGGGGCCAGGGCCCTACTCCCTGAGCCACAGGCACTGCCCTCCATTTAGATTTCAACTCAATTTTCCAAGGGGCAGTATCATGTTGGTTCACCATTGCCTTTTCATGGTTCTGTTGCCTGAGTTATGAGCTACGTGAGCAAGCTGTAAGGTCTCATTCATTTTTATATCCTCATGGCCTAGCAGTGAACCTGGCTCCTGGGAGGGACCCTCAGTAGCTGGGGAGCACACCTCTGCCCATTGGGTGTCTCAGGCTCTGTCTAGATTACTGTAGGAATTTCTATTATCTACACCCAGGATCCCCTGTGTGGCCTGCCTAATTCACAGAACTATGGAGCCTCAAACTCAGAGGATGCCTAAGATGGAACTCCCCCTACATTTTAAGGAGGAGTTTCTGAGGCTCAGCAAGGTGAAGGATTTTGTCTGCAGTCACGCAAGGGATTAGAAGCTGAGCTCAGAGTAGAGCCCAGTCTAGTAACTACAGAATTCCCTTCATTATACCACAGGTGTGTATTGAATTCAATTTTTGAGTAGTCACTACAGTTAGGCACCTTGTGGACACCAAGGATGGGCAGACAAGAATAAATCCCACTGCACCCTTACTGAGCCCCTGTCCATCTGGCTGCACTCTCAGTGTCTCATGTCCAGGGTTGCTCAGATATTTGTCAAGGGATCTGAGAAGGTGCTGCTCCACTCATTGTCCTCTTGTGTGGGCATCAGGGTCCCAAATGCTTTCTCTCTATGCCTCTTGTTTTGAGTTCCTCCACTGAGTCGTGATGACATTTTTAATAGTTTTACTGGGATATTTTTCACTTACCATATAATTGACCTATTTTAACTGTGCAATTTAATAGTCTTATCATATTCACAGAATTGTGTATCTGCCACCACCATCAATTTTAGAACATTTTCATTACCCCCCAAAGAAACCCCGAACCCCTTAGTCATCACCCCTCAATCCCTCATCACTCCTGGCCCTGAGCAACCACTAATCTGTTTTCTGTCTCTATAGATTTGCCAATTCTTGTCCTTCCATAAAAATGGGACCACACAGTATTTGCCCCTTTGTGTCTGGCTTCTTTCACTTAGCATAGTGCTTTCAAGGTCACTGCTGACTTCAGGGTCACTGCTAGCTCATAAAGCAGCTTTGGGTTAATTAGAAAAAGATGGCGTGTCTGAGCACGTGCAGATCTGTGGACATAGGGCTTTTCAGGAGACAGACTTTGGGCTACTTAGGAAAAGTATAGAGGTGGGCCCAGGACTCAAGACTCAGAGAGTGGAGGGCAGACTGGATTTGAGACCCTACTTGCTCTTTTGGTGGGAAAACACTGGGTGCTCTGGTGTACGGATCTCCCAGAATAACCGTATATGCAAGTTGTGGATGTCAGCAGCTCAGTCTCAAATGGGGACAGAGCTATGGACCCCATGTTCTCTTATAGCTTGTGACTATGTAAAAGGAGAATAAAACAAAAAGCGGTGCTTGCATGCCAGAAGCAGCTGCGCACCCTTGGGTCACCTGGGAGCAAGTTAGAAAGGCAGGAGCTCGGGCCCCACCCAAGACCTACTGAATCAGCATCTGCATTTTAAAGACTCCTCTGATAATTTTTATACAGTGCTGGGCTGACGACTGAGTTCAATTCATTTTTTTTTTTATTGAATCATAAACTTACTAAATGCAGAATTCAAATGTCTTTACACAATAACTAAGAAAATGCCATGAAAGGTATGTTAAAGAGTTTGATGAAAACACTTAATATTGTATATGAAACTAGCACATTGTGCCCCTTGACTGCACTAATGTACATAGCTATGATTTATTTAAAAAAAAAAAAAGATATCACAGTAAGAAATTTGAAGGCACAATGATTCCCCAACAATTAAAAAAGATATATGAAAAAAAAAAGAAAGTGACTCTTCAGGTTTAGTCAGTAAAAGACAAAAAAGAAGAGAAAATTGGAGCCATCAATTAAATGAATTCAGCTACCCTCCCTTGGAAAAAAGAGTAGGCTACAAAGGAAACAGCTCAAGTATCCAAGAAGTGAAGAGCACATTGACCAACCTACTGGGAAGATGGAGGCTGTGTCCACACAAAAGGTGAGACATGCTCTGAAGAGGTAACCCAACCATTTGCAAGATTTCATGAACACAAAGAAATCCCAGGATATATGAGAGACTAGAGATAGGAATAAGGGTATCTCTAAACCTCTCAGAATTGTCAAGAAATAGGACCAAGTCTCTGATCAGAGGCAGAGAAAAAGTAAGTCTGTATAGAATTCAGTAAGTCTATTTAGAATTCATTCATTCATTTAGAATAGTAAGTCTACTTAGAATTCATTCTAAAAAGTAGCAAAGTCTACCATAGTATACTTATATATTAAACTTCTTAAGAGTCTTATAAGAGTGCTTACTCTCTATCTCAGATAATCACAGGAGAGTTCAGAAAGGCAAATATGCTTACCCAAAAATATTCTTGGAAAATATTGACTTGGAAGAATTCATTAAATATAGAAATGGCCAGGTATGCTATATAGTAATAAGAAAATATATAAAGTGTGCCAGTTTTGAAATCAGTTTCACTTACCTGACTTAATGTGATCCCTAACACATTCCTATGTGAGAGATAGGGCAGGTTATCACTAATATCCCCATTTTATAAGTAAGAAAATTAAGACTTAGAGAAATTAAATGACTTGTTCAAGATTGTTTTGCTAAGTGGAAAAACTGGGACTAAACCCAGGGCTGGGGCGGCCTCTGCCGAGGAAGGCAAGGAAGGAAGGGTAATGACTTTTAACTGAAATGCCTACCAGGAGTGTCATGCTCTAGAATGGGTAACGGCTGCCCCGACTCCGGCTGGGTCGGCATCAGGCCAAGAGCAGCCGGTTTCCCAAGCATTCCTTCACTTGTTCAAGAGATCATGAAAATTAAATTGGGCTATAAGCAGGCCTTAATTCCCCACCCTTGATGTGAGGAGCCATATTTATCTCATTAGCCTAGGTCATAAACTGCAGCAGGAGGGAGAGAAAGTGGCAGAGGATAGCAGTGAGGAAAGGAAAGGGAGAGAATCCTAGGAAGAAGCAGGAAGCAAGTGGGGGGGAGGAAGGTGAGAGGGCACATGAAGGACAAGTACCCCTTGTTAGGTTAGGAGCGCTCCCTGCTCCCTTCCAGCATAATCATAATTATAATCTAAGCTTATGTAGCTGCTCGTGTGTGCTTTCTCATTTGACGCTCATTAGCTCCCTGGGAGGCAGGCAGGGCAGACAGGATCAACCACATTTTACCAGAAAAAGGAGGCGGCCCTGAGAAATTGAGAAGCTTGCCCAACTGGCAAATCCAGGGCCAATAAAAACCTGTGTTTTTTAACTTCCTCTCCACAAACAGCAGGCCATTTTCAAAATCCCCTGGAGCCAGGCAGGGACAGAAGGTAGAGCCCCAGCATTCTTTGAAAGATAGCACACTGCCTCTCATACCTTCCAATGTACAGATATATTGAATGAGGATTTTCCTTTCTACATAGCAGCAGGGTTTAGAGTATGAAAGTTCTATTACCAAATACTAAAAAGTCCGTTGGACTGTCCCTCTTTTTTCGCTGTATTGAAATAAGGATGAATCACCTCTTGGTTAAGCTTGTAGAAGTAGGAACCAAGAATTATATCTGTTTAGATTACAGAGACCTGTAACATAATGGTGTGTATTAGAAAAACTTGATGTAAATTGAGCATGAAAGTCTTGGCTTCAAATTACCTCTTTTGGATGCTTGCCTTCTATATGAAAGAAATGCAGCAGTTCGCTATCTCCAAAGAAGAAAGCTCCTCAGAGACTCAGAACAGATAAACTTTTGGAAAAGCAGCGAAGTGCTGTACAATGATATGGGCTGTCAAATTGGGGAAACTGGGTTCAAATCCAGTCTGTACCACTTTGTACACAGTAGAACACAAATTGCACAGTAATTTAGAGCATAGATCTTGGACGAAAATAAGTCCAGGTACAAATTCTAATCTTATCATGTTAGAAAAGGTATAATGAATCCCCAAACTTTAAATCCCACCATCTATAAAGTAGAAATAAACATGCTGTCTTGCTAAATTATATTCAACCAATGGTAACTATTACTACTAAAGAACTTCTATTCAATTATAGTATATTTTATAATATCCTTTGCCTAAATAGCAAACCTTGGGATTGAAATAGCCCAACTATTTTTTTCCATGAATTAGACCATGAATTAGACATCCCTTATTCATTCTCCTATTTTGTTGCATCAGTACTAATTTGATAAGTGTTTCTTAATTTTTTTACCTTAAATAATAAGCATAGATTATAATTTTACTTCAACACACATGATGCAAGTAAATTTCTACTAAATTGTGTTGGAAAACAATAGACTTTGTCAAATGAATCAGGTTTCAGGAGTTTAGGAGTAAGATAAAACATTTAACAAATGCCTTGTAAAAAAAATACTTAAAAATTTAGTTGAAAATTTTAGTTGGGGCAAAACTTAGACTTTTCATGCTTAAGTTGTTCCACTATATTCTTTGAGGTAACATAGCATTTTCTGAGATTTTTGTTTGTTTGTTTGTTTGAAATGGAGCGATTGGCCTATGTTCATAATGCTGAATCTTAAAAGAAAAATTAGTTTATCAACACATGCTAAAGTACAATTGTGGAATCCTCTTTTTTAAAAAAAGTCTTTCAGTAATTAAGGGATAGACAAAAACTTCAGTGCTGGTAGAATTTCCATGTAGCTTCTAAGAAAATAAATTAAATGACCTCTAGGTGGAAGTAATCCAAAGATGCTCAGCCCCAAATTCCCAGTTGTTGGGCAAAGGGATTTAAAAAGGTTTCTCTACCTGAATCAGTTCCCTACTGAGCTAGAACTAAACTGGTAGAACCAAGCCACTGACTGTCCTTTGAAGACTCAGCTCAATTATTAGTATTTCTGCCTCTGGGAGAATTATTTTTGAAGCAGAATGATAAAATGGTTCTAGAGTCACAGTGCCTGAATTAGAATTCTGGATACTAGCAGCCAACATACAGGAGGAACAATTCCAAGCACTTTGCATCTATCTTTATATCTAATCATCAAAACAACACTATGAAATAGATATTTCTATTATTCCCATCACATGAAAGAAAAACTGATGCACAGAAAAACTAAGCAATTTATCCTGGGTCAGATAGAAATTGTGGGATTTGGAATTCAACTCAGCTTGGCTCCATTCTGCCCTTTTCCTTCTCAAGGTCAACCACTTACTAGCTGTGTGGCTTTAGGCAATCTACTCAACCTCTCTATGCCTGATTTGCAACATGGGAATATATTTTTTCTTTCTTTTTTTTTTTTTAATGTTAATAGGCTTAGGAGGTACAAATTGAATTTCATTATGTGTTATTTTGTAGAGAGAGGAGTTTGAGCTTCTGGTGTACCCATTACACTAACAGTGTACCGTGTACTCCATATGGAATTTTTCATCCTTAACCTCCCCACTTTCCTCCCTTTGAGTCTCTAATATCCATTATACCACTTGGTGAGCCTTTGTGAAACCACAGTTTAGCTGCCTCTTATAAGTGAGAACGTGAGGCATTTATTTTTCTGTTCCCAAGTTATTTCAGTTATGATAATGGCCTCCTTAGTTCCATCTAAGTTGCTGTAAAAGATATTAGTTTGTTCTTTCTTAGCGGCTGAGGAATACTCCATCACACACACACACACACACACACATTTTCTTATCCACCCATCAGCTGAAGGACATTTAGGTTGATTCCATATCTTTATAATTGTGAATTGTGCTTTGGTAAACACATGAGTGCAGGTATCTTTTTTGATATAATAATTTCTTTCCCTCTGAGTAGATACCCAGTAGTGGGATTGCAGGATCAAATGATAGATCTGTTTTTCTTTCTTTGAGAAATCTCCATATTAATGCCCATAATGTTATATTAATTTAAATTCCAATAACAGAGTATATAAGTGTTCTCTTTATACATTTGCATCAACATCCATAGTTTTATGACTTTTTTTTTTTTTTTAGACAGAGCCTCAAGCTGTCACCCTGGATAGAGTGCAGTGGCATCACAGCTCACAGCAACCTCCAATTCCTGGGATCAAGCGAGTCTCCTGCCTCTGCCTCCCAAGTAGCTGGGACTACAGGTGCCTGCCACAACACCTGGCCCTTTTTTGGTTGCAGCCATCATTGTTGTTTGGCGGGCCCGGGCTGGTTTCGAACCCGCCAGCTCAGGTGTATATGGCTGGTGCCTTAGCCTGTTGAGCCATGGCCACCAAGCCAGTTTTATGACTTTTTAATAATGACCATTGTAATTGGAGTAAGATGGTATCTCCTTGTGGTTTTAATTTGCAATATTTGATGATTAGTGATTTGAGCATTTTTTTCATGTTTGTTGCCCATTTGTATATCTTCTGGAAAATGCCTGTTCATGTAATTTGCCCACTTCTTAATGGGGTTGTTTGTTTTTGTTTTGTTTTTGTTTTGTTTTTTCTTGCTGAGTTATTTGAATTATACATAATACATAGATTCTGGATATTAGTTCTTTGTCTGAAACATAGTTTATAAATATTTTCTCCTATTTATAGGTTGTCTATTTAAGTATTTCTTTTGTTATGCAGAGCTTTTCAATTTTATCCGTCTAGTCTGGAGATTTTTTTTATTACTTACTATATCTCTCTACTTGTTATAAGTGTATTCAGGAGTTCTATTTCTACCTGGTTTAACCTCAATTGGTTATAGGTTTTAGGATTTCATCTATTTCCTCTAGATTTTCTAGTTTGTGAGTATATAATTGTTCATAATAGTCTCAATTGATCCTTTGTATCTCTGTGATATCAGTTGTAATGTATCCTTTTTCATTTCTGATTATGTTCATTTAGATCTTCTCTCTTCTTTTGTTGGTTAGTTTAGCTAGTGGTTTATCAATTTGTTAATATTTTCCAAGAACCACCTTTTCATTTTATTGATCCATTGTAATTTTGTTGTTGTTGTCCCATTCATTTAGTTCCACTCTGGTTTTTGTTGTTTATTTTTCTTCTGCTAATTTTGGGTTTGATTTTTTTTCTAGTTCCTTGAGAAGTGATGTTAAGTTGTTAATTTGTGATCTTTCTATTTTGTGATATGGGCATTGAATGCTGTAAGCTTTCCTCTCAGCACTGTTTTTACTGTATCCCCCAGGTTTTGGTATGTTGTTTTGTACTTCAAGAAAGTTTTTAATTTCCATCTTTATTTCATCATTTATCCAGTGATAACTCAGGAGCATGTTGTTTAATTTCTATGCATTTGTGAGGTTCTGGAGTTCCTCTTTATATTGAGTTCTTGCTTTATTCTACTTTGTTCAGAGAAGATACTTGATATGATTTCAATTTTCTTTAATTTGTTAAGATTTGTTTTGTGGCCTAAAATGTGGTCTATTTTGGAGAATGTTTCATGTGTCAATGAAAAGCATGTATATTCTATAGTACTTGGGTGGTTCTCTAAATGTCTGTGAAGTCCATTTGGTCTTAAGTCCAATGTTTCTTCATTGATTTTTTGTCTTGTTATCTAGTGCTATGATGGGGGTGTGGAAGCCCCCGACCATTATTGAGTTGCAATCTCTTTTTTTAGGTCTAGTAACATTGCTTTTATAAATTAAGGTACTTACACCTTAACTTACCAATGTTGGGTATAAATACATTTAGGTTCATTATATCCTCTTGCTGTATTGATCTCTTTATTATTAAATAATACTAAATAATGAGATTCTTTGTCTTTTTTTACTTTTTTTTATTTAAAATCTATTTTATCTGATATAAGTATAGATATTTCTGCTCTCTTCTGGTTTCTACTTGTGTGGAATCTTTATCCATTCCTTTACTTTCAGTCTATATGTGATATTACAGGTAAGAGAGTTTCTTGTAAGCAGTATATAATTTGGATTTTTTTAATCCATTATGCAGATCTGTGTCATTTAAGTGGAGCATTTAATCTATTTATGCTCAAGTTTAATATTGATATGTCAGGCTTTGTTCTTGTCATATTGTTAGTTGATTTCTAGTTGTTTATAAATTATTTCTTTTCTCTCTTTTTGTCTTTTTCATTTACTAAACTTCAGTCTTGCTGCCATCTAATTCCTCTCTCTTCCTCCTTTGTGTGTTTATTTTACAAGGCCCATTATATTTTTGTGTGTTTTTATGATGGTGAATATTGATTTTTGTTTGTTTGTTTTGATGTTTAATACTCTTTTAAGCATTTCCTGTAGTACCACTGAAGTGGTGTTGAATTCTCTCAGTGTTTTCTTGTCTGGGAAAGATTTTGTTTTGCCTTCATTTGTAAAGGTTATTCTAACAGGATATAAAGTTCTTGGCTTAAAGTTTTTTTCTGTTGTTGTTTTATTGTGAGGTTTTGGGATTTTTTTTGTTTGCTTGTTTGTTCATTTTTGTTTTTGTGATCAGCACTTTTTAAGTGCCATTCCGTTCTCTTCTAGCCGATAGTATTTCTTTGGAGAAGTCAACAGTTAATCTGCTGGGGTTTCCTTTATAGATGACTAGATGATTTTCTCTTGCTAATTTTAAGTCTTTCTCTTGACTTTAGACATTCTGACTACAATATGTCATGATAAATTCCTTTTTGCAATATGTATGCTTAAGGATCACTGGAAAACTTGTGTCTGAATATCCAACTCTCTTGTTAGTCCTAGAAAGTTTTCAATGATTATTTCCTTAAATAGGTTTTCTAAACTTTTTTATCTTTCTTCCCTCTCAGGAATACCAGTAATTCATTAATTTGTATTCCCAGATATCGCAAAGGCTTTACTCATTCTTTCCCCCCCCCCCCTTATTTTTGTCTGACTGGATTATTTGAGATTTGTCTTCAAGATCTGATTTTTTTTTTCTTTTGCTTTATCTGATCTGTTTTGTCTTTGTTTACACATCTGGTGTAGCAGTTGCTTATTCTAATTTTTTTAATTGCTTTTGAAGGACAGAACCTTTTCCTGAAGATGTATATATATTGTTGGTTTAGTAGGACACTTTGGCTTTAATTTTGGGTGCCTGCAGTAATGTGATCTTTGTATAACTTCTTAGGCAGTACCTAGGGCCAATGCTATCTGTGGTTTTCTTGTGGCTTAGGGAATAATTATTAGTTGAGGCTGTGGTTAAGTTTTTCTGGGAACCTGAGTCCAGCTTAGCCTGTCTTTGGGCCCCAGTTCTGGAAGCAGTGAGCTGAAAATGCCAGATTTTAGGTACTAGAGCAGCTTACATGGACAATAGTCTTAATGTGTCTTTGGTTGGGGGGGTCTTTCTGTGGCTTGCTCAGAGCTAGTAGCTGGAGCAGCAAATGGCTATGTGTGGAAATAGGTTTCCAGGCCCTGACTAGCTGGTATGATGTGGAAGGTAGCAGTAATGGTGATGGAGACACCCACTAGGACGCAGTGGTTCATGTTGGTGTTACTAGTAGCTACAATAGATTGGGCAAGCTAGTCCCCAGTCCCACAGCTACTATAACAAGGCAGTGAATATTGTTCTAAAAGTGATTAGAAGAGTTTGGTCTCCCTTCTCCCTTCCCAGCTGGGCAGTGGCTGCAGCCTGTCACCTTAATCTCAGCCTGAGTGCAAGGTACAGCCCAGGCTTAAACTCTCAAAATGGCTCCAGATGTGTGCTCACAGTTAAAGAGGGCAAGGCCCCTTTCAGGTGAACAGCATAGGCAAGAAACTATAGGGAATGTGGACTGCTCACAGCTCAGTCTTACAGAATTCCATGCAAGGTGGGTGGAAATTGCCCTGGGTGTTGTGTGTGTGTGTGTGTGTGTGTGTGTGTGTGTGTGTGTGTGTGTGTAGGGGAACTTGGACTTCCTTCTCCCTCCTAAGCTGGCAGGGTTATAGCTATGTCAGCCTGAACTCAGCCCAAGAGCAGGGAACTACTGGGCTTTAAACTGTGACCAGAGAGAGTATGACTTTTCTCAGGTAGGTTGTACTGGCAGGAAATTATGGGGAGTACAGTTTGCTCAAGACTCTGTCCCACAGCAGCCAGGAGCAAGATCATGGGCACATTGTATCAAGGAAATCCTCTCAGCTGTTTGCCAGTCCCTGGCCAGGCAAGATGCCCTGAACTCTCTCTCTCTATACCCATTTTGATTCCCGTTGCTTCCCTGGTAAATCCTAACATTCTCTCCTAGATGGTCTGTTCAAAATGTAAGACTATTCTTACTATTCTTGTTCCTTTCCATGGAGGAGACACATGCTACTTGTGTCCAGTCAGCAACCTTCTGTAACATGAAGATGATTACAGCTCATTAAGGTACATTAAACCTGTAGAGTTGTTCAAGTGACTAGCAAAGATAACTCCTGCATTTTTTTTAATACAGTGCCTGGTAAATGCTCAACAAAGGCTACTTATCTATATTATAATACCATCTTCTAAGTAAGAGCAGGAACCATATTTTATTTATTAACCCAGGTAGACTGCTTAAGCAATTCATTTACCCTCTCTGAGACCTAAATCCTCCATCTGTGTAATGGAACAAAAATACCAATGTCATAAAGCTATTTTGGTATGTAAAAGATGCTAAAACCTAACTGATACATTAGTAGACTTTTTTTATGTAACAGTTTCACGTGGAAATGGGTACTGCAATAAAAGCTTCTTGATCATGGTAATTTTTACATTACACCAATCCATAATATAAAAACAATAATATTGTCTCCTCCTCAGACCTTGGAATCTGTAAGGATAAATGAGACAATCTCCAAGACAAACATTGTCATGAGAATGTTGCTTTATAAATCTAAGGGGCTGCTATTAATGATTACCTTCTTAATAGTAAATTTGGTATTGGAGAAATCATAGCTTATCATGCATGGCTTCTTAAGGGAAGATTATCAAGGCCTCCTTCAATGACATAGTAGCAGCTGGTGTCTGAGACTTTGAATCTATGGAAATATGAGAGGGAAGATAGTATTGTCACAGAAAGAATTCAAAAAGGAATGTGAGATGGCCATTAGACAGACTATTCTCTTCTATACCCTGCTTCCTCCCACACTAGATCCCCTTGGGTGGCAACACCAGACTTTGAGGTCTGATCCTCAATTTCACAGGCCCAGGAACTCAAATATATCCATAAATCCAGCACAATATCCAAACTTTTAGAGACACTTCCCTATGGGAAACTCTTAGAAAACCAGGAAAACTGGGAGGATATTTCCTTCTGGCAGCCTGATCCCTAATTATTTACTCCGCAAGTGACAATTTTGGTGCCAATGGCAAAGGACAGGTCCAGAATGAAGAAGTGAGGTTCTTCCAACATGCCAGCCAAGAGCACACAGATCTGGACAAAAAAAATCCAGCTTTCCTGCAGCAAAATTTGGGATGGCAACCTCTCCAAACCTCTATTTCCAGTAAAATAGAAAGGGATCTCTAGGGGGATTGTAAGGGTTATTTGAGTCCATCACATGCTTTACTCGGCAACTGGCACATATGAAGCCCTCCAGTAATGACAGCAATCATCACTATGGTTATTGTACTGCTAGTATTTGTATTTTGATTATTCAAAGAAAGAATGTGTACCAAAGCCAGGCTATTTTGAGGGAAAGACCAGGAAAGTCTGCAGTTCAGTTAAAGGTCCCTCCCCAATGTTTCATAATTTGGTCTCAAGTGTGCTGAGAGTGGATCAACAGTGTCCTTAAAGGAACTTCATCAGTCTGGACAACTTCTTCAACTCAGGAGACAAAGATACAGAAGCCAGACACAAACATGCACATTTAAAGATTCAGATATCTGTCAGTAGTGACTAAAGCACTTCAAGTACACAGGAAACCAAATGAGAGTGAGAGAATAGGGAATTGGAAGTCCAGAAGGTATTTATCAGGTATGCCAAAGCCAGATAGACTCCCTCTCTCTCTCTTCCCACAATAGAATTGGTGTCCTAAGTGATCTGAATATGATACTCATGTCTACTAATGTTTCCTTCTAGTGTATAGAGGTCTTGCTCTCCTCTTTCCCCAAAAAGTCTTGCTCCTCTTTCCCCAAAATTCACATAGAGCATTTCTCAACATACAGTAAAATTCTAAAGTCCAAGAAATGTAGATTTGCTTCCCTACTCTACCACTGTCAGGCTGTATGACCTTGGAAACATCACTCATCTTCTCTGAATTGTACTTTGCTGCTTGATAAAATAGTAACAAGAATCCTATTTCATGGACTTTTGTGAGATCTAGCAAAAATGTATATAAATACTTAGCACAGTGCCTGTGCTATTGTTGTTATAGCAGCTACTACTTTAATTCCATTAATCCTGGTCTTTCTTTCCTATGATTCTAATCCTAAAGATAAATCCTAAATAAATAGGATATACATCTATCCTGTATCCACTCTCATGTTCCTTCAGCCACACAAGGACAAAACATCTTGGAGGCTGGGTCATATCTAAAGATGCCTCAATTAGTTGATTGCTGATTTGTGGACACTTTACCTTCAAAGGTCACCTTCAAAGGGTGACCTCATTGCCTAGTTCTAGGGACATCTCTCTGTAGTTGATTTGTGTAGGGAAAAGAAGAATTCTGAAAGCCCAGAAGGATGCAAAAAACTGAATAATCTGCAAATACTAAGCTGATTTGGGCCCTGAAAAGTGCAGACATTTCCACTTTTTCTGCCCAGAGCATTTTCTACTTTCCAGAGGCAGCCCCACTGTCAAGAGACAATTCTTCCTCTCACTACTCTTACCCAAGCATCCACCATTAGTGAGAGTATGGGTGGGACATATATAGTGATGCTACATTTTACTTTGGGCCATTCTTCATTTACTATAAAATCTTTGGATAAAACGTCCCAGCTGGCATTGTTCTCCATGGCTTTGAACTGTTACTTTCTCTCTTTTCAAATGTGAAGATGAGCTCTGTTCAATGAAGGAACACATTAACAGCAACCTCTCTATTCCCTCTAGGTTATTTGCAAGTTTTCCTGTGTTTTAATCTTTACTGAGCTCCAAAACCAACCATGTTGAGTAATGTGAATACTAGATTTCTCATTTCAGTAAGGAGATGACTGGATAGAGTCTGCAAAGATTAACAAAAAGAAAAAAATCCACATAGAAAAATCACTGGTTTGAAAAGAAAGAAACATAGATGATGATAAAGATTAAAAAGATGATTCAAGAAAAGAAGAAGATATAAAATATTCCTATCTTATCTAGAGTGGATAAAATATTCCCATCTTATCTCGAGTGGTAAAAAACCACAGTAAAAATAGATCAGTGCTGACCTGCTCTTTAATAACACTGGAGATAAGGAACACAGCTCAGAATGGGAAGAGTATCTGTAGCAAAATACAAGGTTGGGGGCTTGAGATTCTGATCAGCTAGAGGAAGGGGTAAATGATTTAAGTCGTATGGGAAAATGGAAAGGGTATTGCTTAAAGTAGTAACCAATGTTGTTTGTTTGGGATACAAGCTAGAGAATATCATTATGGCAAAAAAGGAAAAAAAGTTATCTCCTGTGAATTGTCTTGAATTATGGGGGGAGTGAGAGAAGCTCACGGCGTATGACATTTAGAATTGCAATTTCTAACCAGAGCACCATCCCTGATACATCATTTATTGTCTCTGTCTCCATCCTTCCAAAGCCACATTAACGACAGATGTGAACCTCACTTCCCCAGGTCTCCGTTTTAACATTGATTTGGAAGACAATTTATTTTTCCCTTGCAACAGAATAATATTTTTTCCTCTCTTGGAAGGTTTAGTTCATCACTAAACATTCAGGTCTAGGAAGTGATTTTCTTTTCTCTTTGTGTATGATCTGTCTCTCTCTGGAACTAAAATCCTTTGGTTGAAAGCAAGAAGCTATATAAATAAAAAGCACAGATGAAGAGAGAGTGGGGGCTGCTGAGTGGAGGGGAAGGTATCTCAAGTTGTGATAGAAATTTGCACTTGAGTCTTCTAGTTTTAGCTGATTTCACAGGAAGGGAGAAACAATGCTCATCCGATCAGGTATCAGATCCTGCTGGCTTAGAAGATTCAAAAAGCAGATTCAACTGCCACGGAGTGTATTCCTTCTTCCCGCTTGAAAACATTATGCATATGTGTGGATTCTCATGCTCACTCCTTTGAAATGGGGTTTCCACAGCATCCTCACCACATTTCAGGCAGAAATAAAGTTATGCCACGTACAGACATTCTCATTTCATAGACTCAATGAATTTTAGAACAGGAAGGAACTAACATATCTGTTTATTTGGTAGCTGGAGAAACTGAAGTCTTAAAAGTTAACTGACTTGGTCAAGGAAATATGTTTCCACAAGCGTCTGCCTATGTGTCTTCATGTGTTTTCTTTCCCACTTTAGAATATTCTGTTTTCTGCATGTATATGGGATTTTCCCACTTAGCATGGGGTCTTTACTGAGACTGAGCCTTGGAGCCCAGGGTCCAGCTTCTCTGGAAGTAGCATGGCACACTTCCTTACCACAACCTTACAATCTCTCCAAGTCACTGTGTAGTGTAGCTGCCTCATAAACCTAAACTGTAGCCCCCTTGCTGTCCTGGGGGAAATTAGTTCTCCTGTCCATCTGTTCTGAATACCATCCAAAGGCACTAGCCCCTTCCCTCTCCACTTCCTACAATTCCCCCAATAAGCTGAAGCTTTTAACAACAAAAGCCAGCAGTGTCTGTTGCCTTCAAATAACTTCTGCTTTCAGTTCTGCAACTAAAGCTCTGGAGAAAAGAGATCACAAAACACAAATTAACATCTCAACAAATTATTCTGCCACACTTGCCTTGTATATTCCTCCCCCTGGGGTGTTGTTGAAGCTGTGCTGAAGCTGTGCCTTCTACCAGAATGTTCCTCCCCTTTTCCCCAAGCTATCTGGTTTTGCCATTCTCAGGTCCCCCTGACATCCAGGAAGCCTGCCTTGACCTCCTCACAGAATTCCTGAGGCGTTCCCTGTTTCTGCCACAGGCTTTATTATTTCATGTCTTAAGCCTACGTGACTTTTTTCTCCAATCAGGTAGTGAGTTCCCCAGTGGCAAGCACAGTTTCTTTGGCTGTTCTGTATCCCCCAAATTACTTAATAAAGTGCCAGTCATATGACTTGATGTGAGGTTTGGGTTTGAATCCTGAGCCACTTTGAGACATCATGATTACCCGACAATGTGGCTGGTAGTATGTTTTCTCAATAGCTTTATTCTAGCTTTATTGTTTTTCTTCTGAATACATATATGATAAAAAATTCAAAAACCACATGGTACTATAAAAAAAAGAAAGTAAAGCTTACATGAAATTCTACCTTCTTTATATAAGCACCATTAACATTTTCTAGGCCATCTTTCATAGATCCCTTTATATGACTGTGCAGTGTACACACACACATACACATGCACTTTTAAATGGCATTATTTCATACATGATTTTTTAAGTGGAGAATATTAATATTATATACAAAAGAATTAAGTGATGTCAGTTGAATTAAAAAAATTAATCTGAGCTTCAATAAATAGTCTTAAATGAATGAATAAATAGTATTTCCCATAGAATGTAGTGAATAAAACAAAGCAAGAGCTAACCCCTAAACCATCTTCCTGTCTCCTGGCAGGTTGCACTGAAAATACTCCATTTAAATTAGCCGAAGGCTCAAAGTATGTGGCACAAAGGACAAATGAACATTCTAATTGGAAATTCAATACTAGACACTAAGATCAGATTTCTTCAAACTGATTCAGCTTTCAGACATCATATGTATTCTCAGTTTACCAGATGGAAGCATTGTAAGGGGTGGATAGAGCATACACCTTGGGTAAAATATTTACTAAAGCCCAAACAAACTGCATCAGACTAATGTGTGTCTTCCCTAAAGGTCTTACGGAAGAGACTCCAGCCTTTAGAACCAAATGAAGAAAGTTAGCTTTCTTATCTCAAATCATCCTGTTTTCACATAAGCCTGCTTCCTCCTATTCTACCTCTAGTGGAGAAAGAACAATTGTCAGCTCTCTTTCCCTCTTCCCCTCAGACTGACCACACACATGCATTTCTGCAGGGCTAATAATTTTTATTTCCCTTCCTCCCCAGGCTCTTTAATCACTTTCCGTGCCTCTGCTCTGAATACTCCCAGCTCCTTACACCCCTTCCCTTTAAGGGTATGTACACACTCCCCCTCCTTCCTTCAACTGAACTGAAAAAGACAAACATTTTACAACTCACATCACTCCTCCTTAAATGGGATAATAGGATTTTTCCCATTACATGACAGCATTCCACTATCTGGACACTGGCAAACTTCATTTCACATGGCTTCTCCCCCAGTCCTGTGCAGAGAGGCTGGGGTCTACGTATGAGTATAAACAATCCATCATCACTCATTTGTGATTACCAATGTATCTCTTTCTCTGACAATTAATCGGTTGGAGCATGACATCTGCTCCAACACATCACAGTCCTGCTGTCCTGTTTGCAGATACACAACTTATGACCACCTCCTAGCAGGTGTGTGTTGTAACAGAGACACTGTTAGCTGGGTGACCATGACCAGCAGTAGCCTGAGTTTCCTTATGGAAGGGCACAGACAGTAAGATGAGGACCATGACTTTCTTATGCCACTTTATTTTCTAAAAGCATTTTGTTTGAGGTGTCTCTTATTTCTTGTCTGTCTCATTCGCTAGATGGGAAAAGAGGGATGTAGTTTCATCCATCATTAAGATTAACTCTCATCACCTCCTAGTTTCTGCCAAAAGTCTCACTTTCTACGTAACAAATACACCAAACTACAAAGCCCTCTATGTATATTACCCCAGCATCCCTGATGCCCATTACCTTTTCTACTTTTCCTTTTTCTCATAGCTTCTGTCAGTTTCTAATACAAAATTAACTGCATGGAATGAATATCATTTATCATCTATTTCCCTTTGTGAGAATGAAAGGTCCATGGCAGCTGAAATCCTTGTGTGTTTTGTTTCGCAGATGTATCCTAAAAACCTGAAAGAATGACTGGCACACAGAAGGTATTCAATAAATATTTAATAAATAAATGAAAACTCATTTTATCCCTAGCTCCTATAATAGTGCCTAACATTTAATAGCTACCCAATAAAGATTTGTTGAATCTATGACCTTGGCACTAGGGACTCTTGCTGTCCTTTGGAAGCCCTTGAGTTTAAAAACATTTTGTCTGATGTCCAAGCACTTGCCCTTCTAAATGTCTTTCACTCATCTTCCTATATGTCTAGTTA
Source organism: Arctocebus calabarensis (assembly GCA_963573935.1). Lineage (NCBI taxonomy): Eukaryota > Metazoa > Chordata > Mammalia > Primates > Lorisidae > Arctocebus > Arctocebus calabarensis. The sequence continues at coordinate 19,222 of CAUYON010196812.1, forward strand.
ATGACATATAGTAGAAACTAAATTAATGTTTAACAAATTAATTAACTAATTAATAAGTTACCAAATTAATTGTACTCAATGCTACATGAGCATAAATGACTAATAACCCATGTTTGACTCTTTCTGACTGCCTACTCCAACATTATTGACATTTACATTTCAATTCAATAAACATTTAATGAGTACCTACCCTATTTCAGGCACTATACTAGATACTGAGTGAGATAATAACAAGTGTTCATTAAGCTTTTATTTAGTACCAGCTATCAAGTTAAGCATGTCATATGCGTGATCCCATTTAATCCTCATAATAACCACACGAGCTAGGAATTACTGTTATACCCATTTTACAGACAGGAAAACTTGAGTGTGGAGGGATGATTTGTCCAAACTCAGGCAGAAAGTTAGCCAAGACATGAGTAGGAAAAGCCTAAATTCTTATTCAGATAGCTTTAACCCAATGCTCATATTTTTAAGCCCCCAGGCAATCTAAACATGAAGAACAATCAGAAGTAACTTATTTTCTCAAAGAAAGCTGGGTATATTTGAAGATAAAACATTTCCCAATGTTTTGAATCACTCATCTTTTAGTCCCCAGTGCCTACCACAAAATATATCACAGAGTAATAAATACATTTTTACTAAAAGAATAAATGCTACTAAGCAATAAAAAGAAGTAAAACTGCAAGAAGGAAATACCAGTTCTGATTAGAGGACACTGGAGAAAATAAGAACAAATGAAGCATTTAAACAAGACTGAAAGAATACATGGAATTCCAAAAGATCGAGAGGAGAATCCTTCCTGGTAGAGGATGTGTTTTCTACTGCTACATGACAAATTACTTTGAAGGTTGAGTAATTAAACAAAAAAAAAAAAAACATTTATTATCTCTGCAGTTTCTGTGGCTCTAGAGCAACCTTGATGGGCAATTCTAACTTGGGATCTCTCATGAGGTTTCCATTTAAGATGTTGACTAGGGCTATATTCATTTGAAGGCTTGCCTGGCAAGAAGATCCCCCCTTCAAAGTGAGTTATTTACATGGCTGTGAAGTTGGGGCTGGTAGTTGGTGGGGGCCTCAGTTCCACCCCACAGTGTCCCCCTCTGTAGGTTGCTTGAGTGTTCTCACAGTGTGGTGACCAGCATAAGCTAATCAAAAAGAAAGAAAGAACCAGGCAAAAGCTATCTTCTTAATGGCCTAATCTTGGCTTCTGCTCCCTTCTCTTTGTTAGAGATGAGTCCTGAGGTCTGACTCACATTCAAGGAGGGGAATTAGGCTCCACCTTTTAAAGAGAAGAGTGTCAAGAATTGGTGGGCAAATCAAAATTTAAAGCCCCCATGGAGCAGTCCACGAAAAACCACCAGGCATGTTCTGGAATGACAAGTCATCCAATATTCTACTTAAAGGGCCTCTGTAACCTTGTGTTCTCTCTCATTTTCACTATTTTCACATCACCTCATCAATTTCTTATAATGTTGATCCTTCAATCTTGCAGAATAAATCTTTTGACATTTCTTCTCCAGTTTATCCATTTCTTTATTTTATTTAAGTACTATGTGTGTTTAGTACTGGAAAAACAAAAATAAAAAAGACAAGACTCTGGCTCTCAAGGAGTTTGTAGTTCATTTGATAAATCATATGTGTAGTCCATATAATAATCACATGCCATAGTCCAAGGGCCATAACAGAATTATGTACAAAGTGCTATGATAACAAAGAGCAGACTAGTTTTCCTCATGGAAGAAATTTTGTTTGCCTTGTTAAGGAGTTTGGGCTTCATCTTCCATGGAATAAAGGTTTCTATGCAGTCTGTGCCACATTCTGATATGTGATTCTGAAAGACACTTTTGATGGCAGTAGAGAGGATGGAATTGGTAGGGGCTATATATTAGCAATGATATGCAGAATGAAGAGAAAACATGGGCACAATTGACAGGGCCTGGTGATTAACTATCAATATGTAAGCAGAAAAGAATTTGGGAATAACTCCTGGATTTCTGAAAGCTATCAGTAACCAAGATAAGACATATAGGAAGAGGATCAGGTGTTATGTACAGAAAATAAAATAATTTCAGTTTTACACACATTGAGTTTGAATTTCCTTTAGTTACAAAGTTGAAGATATGTCACATAGGTGATTGGAATTATGCAATTGAACTAGGAGAAAAGTTTCAGCCAGAAACACACATTTTATAAATAAATACTGGCATTTCTGTGCTAGTTAAACACATAGTATTGATAGCAATTACCTAAAGAGCTTATAAAGGAGAAAAGTCAGCCAAGAGAAAGCAGGAAAAAGAGTGAATAAGAGAAGCCAAAATAAGAAGAAGACATCCAAGAGATTTCAAGGTCATGGAACCCCCAGAAGGAGATATTTTTCAAGGAGACAGGATCAACACAGTCAAAAAGAAAAAAAAATCAGACAGCAAATTAGAAACAGACTGAAACATAGGTTTCACTATTGTCAATTAGAAGATTACCAATCATCTAAGCAGTGAGGTTAGGTGAGATGAACTCCACTTACAAAATATTGAGAGGTAAGAGAAAAGTGAGGGAGTGAACACAAGAAGGATAGGCTACATGCACCAAAAGTCTGAAAATGAAGAGCAGTGAAAAAACAAAGTGTCATTTTCACAAGGAGGGACGTGAAGTAGGAGCCATATCATTGCATTCTAATACGGCGCTTTCTAGACTTTATTCTCAGCCTAATCTGAATGAGGATTTTCGTTCTCCCCTTTGATTTTAGCAGCTGCTTTTAGCAGAGCATGTCAGAAAGAGGAAATTGCTTTAATAGCCCAAGAAGAAGACCTAGAAACACTGGGCAAGGTGGATCACACCTCTAATCCCAGCACTCTGGGAGGTCAAGGTGGTGGTGGATTACAGGCTCCAAACAAGCCTAAGCAAGAGCAAGACATTGCCTCTAAAAATAGCCAGGCATTGACGCAGGTGCCTGTAGTCCAGCTACTTGGGAAGCCGAGGCAAGAGAATTGCTTGAGCCCAAAATTTGGAGGTTGCTATGAGCTGTGATGCCATGGCACTCTACCAAGGGTGACAAAATGAAACTCTGTCTCAGGGGAGGAAAAAAAAAGACCTAGAACCAACACAGCATGTCATCTTCCATGACCTAAGAGAATCTGGGCTTATGATGCCACTTACTACATTCAATGAACCAAATCTCCTCTTCTCAAAGAGGTAGCTGCTCAAAATTTTATAACATTTTTTTTTTCAAGGTAAGTGAAAGTGAACTAATTATTAATGAAAGCAACAAAAAAAGAGGGAAGTTTATGTGTATTTGATTTATGGAAGCCTTCCCTTCATGACACAGCATGAAGCTATGAATACATGTATAAAAATCTTAGAGTCATAGTATTTTTCATCAAAGCAATATTTTCATCATTTATCAAGACATGTCTATAAAGAATCTGAATCTAAACATAAATTTCTACATTGGCAGACCAAAGGACAAAACTTACAGCTCCAAAAGGCAAAGGAGTGCCATCAAATAGTTCTCTTATTAGCTCTCTGGTGGATGAATCTGGGTATCTTAGCAGAGCTTCACCAATCAATCTTAGTTATCAGAAAAAACATGGAAACAAGCAAACTCCAAAGAATATATGAGACCCAGTGTAAAGAGATCTTAACCAAGAGTAATTTTTTCTCCCTTAGTGAAAATAATAAGAAGTGAGTAGAAAATGTGAAACATGGAAGAGGATAACACTAATTCCAATAATCTTAACATAATAATTGTTATATTGGGGCTCTTCTCTTTAATAACAATAGAAACAACAGTAATTAATTGCATTCCTTTAATTCACAATAAAGGAAGCATTTCTCTTATGCCTGAGTCTGTTTTAGATGCTGGAAAACCAAATAAACACTTTTCTAGCCTCAGTTACCTAACATTCTAAAGAAAAAGCAGACATTGACCAACTAAATACATAATTACTTGACTACAACTGTGGTTGATGACATAAAAAAGAAGCATAAAGTATTAAGCACATAATAGGATCTTGATTGACTGCTAAAGCTTTGTTCCCCAAGCATCCCCAAGAAGTTCTCTGTCTTTCTAAAGACCTCTTTTCTTTACTACCTCAATGAAATAACTAAAGTTTCTTTCTTCATTTGACTGACAATCCTTTTCTCTGAATGAACCCAGAAACTGTGGGTCAAGTGTTTACAAGTTATGATCATCAGCTATCAGCCCAAGTTTCATCTGCATTACCTTGGCCCTCCCCTTCAGTGTTTCTCATGAAGCCAATTAATTTTTCTGATTAATTTCTTCACAATAATAAGAGGACCCCTTCATTTTCCAAAGTAGCCTTCATACAAGGTCAACCTTATTTATCATTTATATAGTTTTATTAAAATTTTGGGATAGGTGAAGGAAGAGAAGAAGAACGAGGAATAGCAGAGGATTATACAGCAGAACAGCATCTGACATTCACACTGTTATACATGAAAGTTTAACTTTTCCTTAAACCACACTTCCTATAACATTATCACACATTATCTTGAGTTCCATAGCAGAAGTTCTGTTAATATGGCTTCAAAATAAAAGACAGAGTTTTCTTGAGAACAATTCCTCAGCACCTTTTGGAATGTAGAAGTAGCTCTAGGCATTTTATTGTGGTTGCCTAATAGTCATTTTTTTTTTCAGTTACAACAATTCATCAGTGGGCAAATACAACTTCTTTGTTAAGTTGGGAAGTAATAGAGTCAGGTTACAAATTTAAAAGTCATTCTGAGTTAAACCCTGGGCAAAGATTGATAAAAATTCCTAGCCCCAAATTATATTTCTTTGCAAGAAAAAAAATTAGAAGCAATCTAAATGTCAAACAACTGAGAACTGAATAATAAATGATGGCAAAATTATTGTATGGACTATTATGTAGCCATTAAAATGATATTCATTTGGATTTTTGGTGATAAAGAAAATGCATACACTATAATATTAAATCAAATAATGCATGATTCTGAATTTAACATATGATAATATCAAATATTCAGAATGTATGTGGTCCTGGGCCCTGACAACATGGACAAGTAACTAATGCAATGGACTCTTTCCCAATTTTCAAGATCAATCTTGAAGAAACCAAATAAGAGAAAACAAAGCAATCATCTGAGGAACTATCTAAATACTGTCAGACCTCCCTTTGAAGCCTAGAAAATGAGATAATCTTAGAAAGCAAAAGGCTGGGGTATGGCGCCATGTTAGGCTAAATACTTGAGGTTGGCAGAAGATAGGTTAGGAGATAGCTTTAACATTCTCCTCCTGTTTCTCTCCAAAACTGTCTTGAAAGGATCATGGCTGCCCTATTATCCCCATAAGACAAAAATCATTATGTCAGAAGGGCTGTTATTAGGGAATTTCAAAGCCTAGTTGGGGTAAAGGGCCAAGGAAAGAAGGTAGAGGTGGATCAGCAGTCTGCCCTGCTCTAAACTAAGGTTCAGAGGATTAAATGCAAAACAATGACTTTCAAAATGTTTGATTTTTATCCACAGTAAGGAATATATTTTTTCCCAGTACACACTGTTTTGTGTTTGTATATACATAGCTGAAATAGATATTTCATGAAATAGTATTTACACTAAGGAATTCTGATATACTCTGATATTTTCTGTTCTATTCAATTACACTTCATTTTTTAAAGTAGTGGTTGCACCTGACTAAAAATGGTGATTGAAAGCTACTGATCTAATGATATTATTTTCTTCCCAGTGCTGTATATACTAAGTAGTTTATGGGAGACTCCTGACCAGAGATGTCGCCGGGTACAGTGATGTCAAAAAAGACATGAACAGTTTACTTCTCTTCCTCCTCTATTCACCATAAGAAACACAGAATCCAGCTGAGGTACTGGCCACTCATTCATATATTTTAGCAATAGGATAGGTGAGATAGCATGGAAAGCTCATAGGCAAAATAAGTAGACCATGAGGTCTACTTACCAAATTATCACTTAAAAAAATAAATAGCACCATATGCCACATGAAGCATAATTATAGGAATACACACACAAATATTTTAAATTAAGCTTAATAAATATTCTCCAAAAGAAATAAGCATTCATTAAAAAAGGTATCAAAAGAAATAATAATCATGAAAATATAATGGCTGAAGAATGTAATAAATGGAATAAATTGTGAATGTTGCTGTTGAATAAATTAGTGAAATGTAAGATATGATTAAGGAACTCTTCCAGAAGACTGCAAAAGAAGATAATGATATAAAAAACATAAAAGAAAAGCTAGGTGGAGGAGCCACGATTGCGGTCTGTAGCCAGCTTTCTGCAGATGCTTCTGTCCAGAAAGAGAGTTAAAGGACAGAAATTTAGCGAGAAAGCCAATGGCTAAGCCAAGAGACAAGGTCGAGGAACGCACATCAACACTGCTGGAGCGACCTGCAACCCCAAGGATACAAATAAAAGGTAAGAGCACATCACCAAGCGGACGGGAGTCCCCTCTCCCAAGAGAACAGCTCGCAGTATACGCCATACCTCCATACAAACAAGCGAGCAGAGTTCAGATGTCCTCCCACTCTACCCCACGGGAGAGACCCTCTAAAAACCAGACCTCATTCCCCTGTGCCGTGGCACTCTCCTGCCAGGCATAAAGCAGCATAAAGCTGTATAAAACTGTATATATTCTCTACCTGCAAGTTGGAACTCCCGGCATTCCCCTCCACTCTCACCCTGAGGTTTGGAGGTCTGTCCCCCACGGAGTCCAGATTCTTGAACACTTTCTCAAGGGGTGTGGACAGGGCGTGGGTTGCCGCT
>CAUYON010196814.1:0-17759 GCA_963573935.1 Arctocebus calabarensis
AGTGTATTTTTAATGCTGCTTCAATTGCCAGGGGGGTCCTCCTCATAAAATATTCGCCCAGACCGATTCCTTCAAGAGTTTTCCCTGCATTTTCTTCTAGTATTTTTATAGTTTCATGTCTTAAGTTTAAATCTTTAATCCAGTAAGAGTCTATCTAAATTAAAGGTGAAATGTGTGGGTCTAGTTTCAGTCTTCTACAGGTCACCAGCCAGTTCACCCAGCACCATTTGTTAAATAGGGAATCTTTTCCCCACTGAATGTTTTTAATTGGCTTGTCAAAGATCAAATAATGGTAAGTAGCTGAGTTCATCTCTTGGTTCTCTATTCTGTTTCATACATCTACCTCTCTGTTTTTGTGCCAGTACCATGCTGTTTTGATCACTATCGATTTATAGTATAGTCTGAGGTCTAGAAACAAAACTCCACCTGCTTTGTTTTTATTTCTGAGTAATGTCTTGGCTATTTGATTTTTTTCTGATTCCATATAAAACAATGTATTATATTTTCAAGATCTTTAAAAGATGACAATGGAACTTTAATAGGGATTGCATTGAAATTGTATGTTTTTGGGGTAGTATAGACATTTTGACAATGTTGATTCTTCTCAGCCATGAGCATGATATGTTTTCCCATTTGTTAACATCTTCAGCTATTTCTTTCCTTAGAGTTTCATAGTTCACTTTATAGAGATCTTTCACATCCTTTGTCAGGTAAACTCCCAAATATTTTATCTTCTTTGGCACTTCTATGAGTGGAATAGAGTCCTTGATAGTTTTTTTCAGCTTGGCTATTGTTGATATATATAAAGGATACAGATTTATGAGTGTTGATTTTGTAACCTGATACACTGCTGTATTCCTTGATCACTTCTAAGAGTTTCGTAGTAGAATCTCCAGTATTTTCCAGATATACAATCATATCATCTGTGAAGAGTGAAAGTTTGATCTCTTCTAATCCTATATGAATACTTTGATTGCCTTTTCTTCCCTATTTGCAATGGCTAAAACTTACATTACGATGTTAAAGAGCAGTGAATACAGTGGGCAACCTTGCTTGGTTCCTGATCTGAGTGGAAATGATTTCAAATTATATCCATTCAATATGATATTGGCTGTAGGTTTACTGTAGATGGCCTCTATCAGTTTAAGAAATGTCCCTACTATATCCATTTTCTTAAGTGCTCTGATCATGAAGGGATGCTGGATATTATCAAAAGCTTTTTCTGCATCAATCGAGAGAATCATATGGTCTTTGTTTTTTTTAATTTATTTATGTGCTGAATTATATTTATAGATTTATGTATAGTGAACCAGCCTTGAGACTCTGGGATAAAACCCACTTGGTCATGGTGTATAATTTGTTTGATGTGTTGCTGGATTCTTTTTGCTAGGATATTGTTGAATATTTTTGCATCAATATTCATTAGTGATGTTGGTCTATAATTATCTTTTCTTGTTGGGTCTTTTCCTGGTTTGAGGATCAAGGTGATGTTTGCTTCATAGAATGTGTTGAGTAGTATTCCTTCTTTATCTATATTTTGGAAAAAGTTGAATAATATAGGTACTAGTTCCTCTTTAAAGGTTTGGTAGAATTCTGATGTGAAGCCATCTGGTCCTGGCCTCTTCTCTTTAAGGAGATTTTATATAGTTGATGCTATTTCAGAACTTGATATAGGCCTGTTCAACATTTTCACTTCACTCGGGCTAAGTCTTGGAAGATGGCCTGTTTCAAAGTATTGGCCAATTTCCTTCAAAGTTTCATATTTCTGAGAATGCAGTTTCTTATAATATTCATTAAGGATTTTTTTTAATTTCTGAGGAGTCTGTTGTTCATTCATCTTTACCATTTCTGATTGATGAAATTAGAAATTTTATTCTTTTTTTCCTGGTTAGGTTAGCCAAAGGTTTATCTATTTTATTGACCTTTTCAAAAAACCAACTTTTTGATTTATTGATCTGTTATATAATTCTTTTGTTTTCAATTTCATTCAGTTCTGCTCTAATTTTAGTTATTTCTTTTCTTCTGCTGGGTTTGTGGTTGGAATGTTCCTCCTTTTCTAGTTGCTTGAGATATCCTATTAAGTTGTCAACTTCCTCTCTTTCCATTCTCTTGAGGAAGGCTTGTAGTGCTATAAATTTCCCTCTTAGGACTGCCTTTGCAGTATCCCAGAGGTTCTGATAATTTGTGTCTTCATTATCATTTTGTTCCAAAAATTTGGTAATTTCCTTCTTAATCTCATCTATGACCCAGCTATCATTCAGCATAAGGTTATTTAGCTTCCATGTTTTTCTATGAGTATGCAAATTCCTGTTGTCACTGAGTTCCACCTTTATTCCATGGTGGTCTATGAAGATGCAAGGAATAATTTCTATTCTTTTAAATTTGCTGAGGTTAGATTTGTGACCTAAGATGTGATCAATTTTGGAGTGTGTTCCATGGGCTGATGAGAAAAATGTGTATTCAGTTTTGTTAGGATGAAACATTCTGTAGATATCTGTTAAATCCAAACGTTGAATGGTAAGTTTATATCTAAAATTTCTTTGCTTAGCTTCTTATTGGCAGATCTATCCAACACTGATAAAGGAGTGTTAAAATCTCCCACTACTATGGAGCTGGAGAAAATCAAGTTGCTCATGTCTGTTAGAGTTTCTCTTATAAATTGAGGTGCATTCTGGTTGGGTGCATAAATATTAATAATTGAAATCTCATCATATTGTTCCTTTTGCTTAACAAATATGAAGTGACCATCCTTATCTTTCCTTATTTTTGTTCGTTTAAAGCTTATTGTATCTGCAAACAAAATTGCAGCTCCTGCTTTTTTCTGATTTCCCTTTGCCTGGAATATAGATGACCATCCCTTCACCCTGAGTCTGTATTTATCTTTTAAGGTAAGATGAAATTCTTATATGCAGCAAATATCTGGGCTGAGTTTTTGTATGCAGTCAGCCAGCCTGTACCTCTTTAGAGGGCAATTTTAGCCATTCACATTAATGGAGAATATTGATAGGCCTAGTAGAATTTTGTGTATCAAGTTTTTTGAGAGACCAGTGGACATTTTTAATTCATTCACCATTGTGGAAAATGGAATTTGATCAAAAGTTTCAAAGTGAGTTTACTTTTGTGGTGGAGACTTGTGCTGGTCTTTATGGAGGATACGTCTGAGGATAGCCTGGAGAGCTGGTTTAGTTTGGCAAATTTCTTGAACATGTGAATGTCGTTAAAGTATTTAATTTTTCCATCATAAATGAAACTCAGTTTAGCTGGATACAGGATTCTGGGTTGAAAGTTATTTTCTTTTAGGAGATTAAAAGTCAATGACCACCCTCTTCTTGCTTGAAATGTTTCTGCAGAGAGATCTGCAGTCATTCTTATATTCTTCCCCTTGTGAGTTATGGTTTTTTTACATCTAGCAGCTTTCAGAATTTGTCCTTCATATTAACTTTAGTGATGTTTATTATGATGTGCCTGGGGGATATCTTATTCAGATTGACTCATGCTAGTGTTCTGAAACTGACTGCTATTTGAATTTTAGAATCTCTTGGCATGTCTGGAAAGTTCTCTTTCATAATCTCATTAAGAAGAAGAGCCTCTGTGCCTTGCGATGCTACTTTGTCACCTTCAGAGATCTCTATAAGGTGAATATTGGTTTTCTTTGAATTATCCCAGAGCTCCCTGAGAGAGTGATCTGTTTTTGCTCTCCACTTCTATTTCTCTTTGAGCATTTGTGAACATTCAAAGCTTTGTCAGAAATCCTTTCTTCTGCCTGCTCCATTCTGTTACTGAGGGATTCTACTGTATTTCTCATATCTTGGAGGGATGCAACTTCTTTTCTCAATGTGTCTAAATCTTTGATGATTTAGTCTTTGAATTCATTGAATTGTTGAGTCATCTTTTGAATTTTCCCTAGAATTTCAAACTCCAACTTTACTTCCATTCTATTGATCTTATTTGCCATCCAAATTCTAAATTCGATTTCTGACATCTCAGCCATCTGTTTGTGAATGGGATCCTCTGGTTTGGCTGGTTTATCATTCTTTTGTAGGGGTTGAACTGTTTGGATTATTCATGTTGCCAGAGTTTTTCCACTGATTCCACCTCATGATTGTTTTTCGCTGTTTAGCTAGATGAGCAGGTAATGTGAAATTGGATTGGATACTTCTGGGGTTGTCATTGACCAACCCTTCACCAAGGAACCGGAATTGGTGACTGCAGCTTTTCCTCTCCAGTTTTGCAAAGGACCTCTACAGTACTACAGTCTGTGACTCTAGAGACCAGATTGATGTAGTAGGTGTAGGTGGCTCTGTGCAACTGATCTCTGTGCAATCCTAATGAATCAGTGACTCTGGGTTGCAGTCTCAGCTTTGCAGAAATACAAGCAACTAGGACATCCTGTCCCCACAGGTAATACCTAGAAGAGGAAAATCAAACCTTCCCCATACAACAAAACCAGGGTATAACTTTGGAGAGTCTTCAGGTGATTTGTCCAGTTTAAGAGTCCCAAACCAATTGTCCCAAACAGCACCCACTCTCTAGCTGGAGGATTCAAAATTAGGAGTCTACTGGTAGCTCAAGTGTGGCTTGAGCACCTTTGGTGCTCAAGGATTCAGACAGGCCCATCCAGTGGAAGGTTTGGAACAAGGGGGTTGATGGCTCTTTTCCACCTTTCTCTACCTTCACCACCAGAGTCTGGTAACCCCAGTCTCTGGTAGCCCTACTGGCAGTCTATGTTAACCCAGTCTCTGTGGTCCAGATCTGTCCAATAAGCAAATGTGAAAAGGTAATTTTGTACTGTATTGGATATTTTCAGTGTTTTGGGGGGGAAAAAGTGACTGCTTATTCAATTACTTATACAATTACTTTTTATATGGTAATTTGCTATTATTTAACAAGTCATTGGCATGATCTCTACAGATCAGACCAGTTCAGAGAACACATCTCTTATTCTCAGTGAAGTGGGTAAAATAGCAGTTCTGTATACCTTTGGACACACATGGGAAGCAGGACAGGTTCTGGCAGAACATCCTGCCCACAGCTTCAAACAGGATACTTGTCAGCTCAGGGTGGGGGTGATGGCAGCTGTGCCCAGTGCCATCTGGGCAAGGGCTACATTTTACAATTGTGCCAATCACTTCCCATCCAGTCACCACTATAGGTTTATTACTTTTTGAGGTGAGAGAACCTTGGTTTTTGCCTCAAGCTGGTTAGTAATTATTGCTAATGATAGCATATCTGAGAAAATGGTGATTTAGTACAAATATGATATGTTACAAGCTATCTCCCCCAAAATGTCATCATGGATGTGGGATAACTTGTATTGCACAGGAGTATTGCCCTGTTTTCATATAGAATAGAAGGGACTCTGATGCTCAAGCAAATCTCTTGCACTGCCATGTTTGATCAACGGCACATCAGTGAGAAAGGCGACTGCAGCCAGGTGTGGATTTGGGCCGGCCCTGCATGATTAAGCTATTTTGTTTCCATCTTAGTGCTCAGGCCACATGTCAAGAGAAAGACATGTCCTATTAAGAAGACAGCCCCTGGCCACAGAAGCTCAGTCTCAACTAGCAGCCAGGTAAGAATGAGAGACAGACAACTGCCAGTGACTATCGCTGTTCAGAAACAAATCACGCTGGGACTGTGGTTGACTGATCCTGCTTCCTAGTAAAAACTTGCATATATAAAGAACCATAACCTAAACATAAAAGTCTGCATACAAATAGAAAAGAAAACCATTCATATCTACCTTGTGATTTTGGTTCGAATGTGAAACGGACAGTTCTCTGCGATGGCAAAGCAACGAGAGATGAACCTCACAACCAGGGATGTGAGAAGCTCATGGAGTGAACTGATCTTCTGTTTGCTGGACCCTGTGAGAAGGGCAGCACCGTCTGAGGGCTGGCCTTTCAGGAGAGCCCTGGCTGGCTCGTTTTGACATGCAGGCAGCGCAGGATGGCATGATGTTTGTAACTTCAGCCTGACCACATGACCCCTCTGAGACTCAGTTTCCTCCTCTATCAAGTTTCAGGAACTGGAATGTATCATGCTCTTGGAGAGACTGAATGCGGTAATGGTACATCTGCAGTTTCTGACGGTACTGGGCACAGACCCAGCCACCCAGTGAATGGTCCTTAAAAGCGAAGTGGCACAGCCTAGGCTTGTTAACGTATCAATGTAGAATTTGTTCATTTATTCAACCAAACTTTCAATACATTTCTCTGCTTTTTCACAGTTTGTGATTACAAAATTTAGCACCTTTCAATTAAATGGATGTCTAAGTGAACAGTGGCAAGCTTCCTGCTGCAGGCCCTCCCTGTTCATAGACCAGCAGGTGCAGGAAGCACCCCCAGGGCTGCCCTCCTCCTCAGCACATTCAGATCTACAGCTCCTGGCAGGAGCTACCCAGTGGAGGAAGAAAATCACCAAGGCAGAAAGCACTCCCCGTTTCTCTACAGCTCCCTCTTGTTTTTATTTACTTTTCTATCTTTGCAATAAAGAAGAATTACCTTTGTAACAAAAAACACTTAAAATATTGTAGATGGTTGTATATGTACTTTCCATCCCTGCCATGGTAATGATGAACCTTGTCAGAATAATAGCTTCCCAGCCATCTCCTTCAGAATGGCTGCTTGTTACTATACTGGGGCGAACAGCGTCACCTCGGCCCTAAATGCATGTCTACTCAAAACCTGAGATCTTGTTTGTAAATTGCATTTTTACAGATGTAATCAAGTCCAGATGAGGCCCTTCAGAATGAGGGTCAGCCCTAAATCCAGTGATGCTGTTCAGATAAAAAAGGAGGTAACAGACACACAGAGATACAGGGGGAGGGGGGCCAGGTGAGGACAGGTGTGGGGATTGCTAAGGCTCAGCAATAAGCAGGGCTGACAGGAGCCATCAAAGCTGAAAGAGGCAGGGAAGGAGCCACCCATGGGTCCCTGGGATGGAGCACAGTGCTGTCCATGCCTCCACCAGACTTCTGCTTCAAAACTGTGAGAGGTTAAACTTCTATTGTTTCAAGCCAGCTGTCTGAGGCATGTAGTCACAGCAGCCATGAGCAGCCAGTGCAGTTCCCAGCCTCAGTTTTCTCACCCTAGACTGACCTCATCAGGGGCAAACATGGACAGGTGGGGGCAGTGAGCTCTCACCCAGCAGTTGGCGCTGCCAGGTGTAGGCCTGCCTCTGCTGCTCCCCACAGTGGGAGCCCCGCTGTGCTCTTCAGCTTCTTCACTGCTCAATTTCCACATAATTTAAAAAGTCAATTGAAAAAGTTGATGTGCAGCATTCTGCTAATAAACATACACATAAAGCCCTATGAATAGATATGTTTATGTTGGCTTCTATGGTAGTGAAAAGTCCATGAAAAACATTTTCATGTTAGACCAAATCAAATGGAAAGGTGTGTTTGATAATGTCTACATGTAATTTAGCAGCATTTAATTTCAAATATTCCTGCCATTTTTGAAATATATATTGTGCATGTTTGAATTTAAAGTGTAGCAAAGGCACCAACAGCAATGCCTCCTTAAAGTATGATTACAAATTAGTTTTGGTTAGCCAGGTGTTGTGGTGGGTGCCTGTAGTCCCAGTTACTTGGGAGGCTGAGACAAGAGAATTGCCTAAGCCTAGGAGCTGGAGATTGCTGTGAGCCATGAAGCCATGGCACTTGACCAAGGGCAACAAAGTGAGACTCTGTCTCTAAAAAAAAAAGAAAAAAATTAGTTTTGGATTTCTTGGGGCATGGGTTTGGGGGCTAATAGCATCATATCATCATCTGTATATCCACCTGAGTTGTCAAAATAAAAACCTGGCCAATAATACCATTTATCAGCTGGTTTGGGGCCAGCCCTTTCCAAATGCCTCCTCTGAAGGCCATTGAGTTCATACACAGGAATAGGAAGCTCACAGAGTTCGGACCAAGGACGAAGTCGGTTAAGACTCCAAAGGGAGGTTAACCTGGGTGAGTCTGTGGCACCCGGTATGTCTTCCCCACCTGTCTCTCTCAGACCCTTCTTCCTCAGGTGAGTCATTCTGTCTGGGGTCTCTCTAGCTACTGCCCCTGACCTGTTATTCACCAGTGTGTGTCCTTCCCTATTCCCCCTGTCTTGCAGGGCCAGGCATGCCATGTTTGCTGGCACAGTCAGGGATCAGACACAGAGATAATTTTGTTAGTCCCCATGGCATCTTAGGATGCTCAGTTGGAAATCTTGCCAAATAAATGGCAACTGAATCCACTTTCACTGTGGCAAAGTAGTTATGGGTCTAAAACATTCTCAATCCTTTTTCTTCTATCTAAAATTTTATTGCAAAAAAATAAAATACATGGAAATAAATTGAAAAGTAAACATATTGCTTTTTCACCCTGACAACATGCTGGTTTTGCATATTCCGTGTCAGTCTTGTCCATATGAGCACAAACACTTTGCTGAGTTGAACCGACACACACGCCTGTGCTTGTGTTTCTCCTTGACATGAGCATCCTCTTGGATGCTACGCCATTTTTATACATGTTAAATGACTCTATGTCTCTTCCACTAAATATATTGGAATTTATCTTTCCTTTTATTCATAGACATTTAAATAGTTTTTCTCCAAATAATGAGTGAGTTTTCATTGTACAGTTGTCTTGGGTCTAGATGGTGAAGGGCTAAGTATGCAATCTTGGAACTGCTCTTCAACACCTGCTTAATGGTTGCCATGATTTGTTTTAGTAGAAAATAAGAAAACAATGTCGTGGACACCTGGTGTGCAGAGATGACACATTCTTGATGACATAAAATACCTTATTACCTTGGGTGCACTCCTCAGAGTGGAATTTCTAAATTCAGGGGTTGACCTTTAAGCTGCCTCAAGTAACCTGCTGTTGTGGGCTCTGTATTCAGTCTGCACCCACGGTCAAGGCCAAGGAGATGGTACGGATCAGAATTCTTCCTTTAATAAATAATCATTTCTTAGGAATATAGAAATCAATTATTAAACAAGTAATACCTACTTTGAATATTAAGTTTCTGTGACACGGCATCAGCATAGATCCTTACACATTATGGATAAGAAACAGCATCTCATAGAGGGGAGTGGGAACCTCACATGCACCAAGCTGGCTGTGATAGGAAGGAGCCAATGGCACGATTTTATGAATTCCGGGACCAACTTAGGGAGCATCGGGCTAGTGTGTGGACCAGCTCAAGGCACTGACCTGGCTCCAGGCAGCTGTCTTCTCAGTTCAGCTACTAAAGATTTCTTTCCCTACTGCAGTATAAACTCTTTACTCACACTTTTTTTTTTTTTTTTAGTCAAAGACAATCTATTAATTTATTCAAGTAGTGTCCACACCATGCTGGGTATCACTCTTGGCGCTCAGGATGAGAACTGCCCACTAAGGAAAGCTAGATCTTGGGGAGCTTCTCACCATGTGGAGACAGGCAAGTGACCCAGCAGGGGCACACAGGACAGACAACTAAGGACCCAGCAGCAGGAGCCATGTCAGGCAGTGAAGCAGTGAAGGAATGGTTTTGACAGGGGCAGCCAGACCAGGCCTCTTTGCTGAGACCACAAATAAGCAGAGCTGTCAAGTGGAGTGAGAGGACAGCCCTGGGCTGATCACAGACAGGGTCCCACTTGAGAGCAGGGCAGGAACCCAACTCTGAAGAGAGAGCTGGAAGGGGAGGCTGAGAAATGGGTAAAGCTGGGTGGGAGGCACTGAGCTGGGTGGGAGGCACTGAGCTTGGAGGGTGTGCCACAGCAATGTGACAGGGGACTCTGGGGCCATACTGAGATCTGACCTCCCTCACCCCCAAGGAAGAGAAAAACCACTGGAGAATTTGGGTCAGAGAAGCAACATTATCTAAATTTGCAAGTGCACATGTGTTTGAGGGTGGTCCTGTTTGAGGGTGGTCCTGGCTTCTGTAGGAATAGGAACGGGTGCTGGAGAGGAGGTAACAAGGCCTGCTGGGAGGCAGGAGCTAACCCTGCACATGTCTGGGTGCTAGAGGTACAACGCGGAGTGGGAAATGGCACAGAGTCATCGAGCGCCACCGAGACTCAGATGTGGGGCAAGAGATGAACACGGGGACCAAGAACAACTGGAAGCTCATTTTTTCCCCTCCATGACCAGGCAAGTTATATCAGGTGTGTGAGCTGCGGGCTGCCTTGAGCACTTCAGAGCTATTCTCCAGCATCCCCACGGTTTGTTTGTGACTAGCGTGATGAACAAACACACCTGTGTGGTTGCTTCCCTGCCTTTCAAGATGATGCTACCTTCCTGGTATTCTCAGTAGCAATGTGGGAGCCCAATGAGGAATTGGGGTGCTGGTCTGAACCATGAGTGGCAGTAGCAGGGAAGTCAGCACCACAGCCCCTCCTCTGAAGAAGCTCCAGAAAGCGACAGGTAGCTGGTGAGGTCAGGGGTTTGTCAGCAGAGAGGGCAGCTGGCTGCACCCCATGCAGGTAGTGAGTTGTACTGGTGGTGCCTTTAGAGCTAAAGGCTGACATAGAGTCACCACTAGGGAAATGCATGTCAGAACAAAGGGTAACAAGGGGATTGTGATATGTGATTTGAAAACATTTGCTGTTAGTTTCTTGTTTTGGAATCTCTTTGTGTTTCTATTCTGAAGTAATACTCAGATTCTGAGGTTAGAGGATAGACTTCAAGAGCTTGTGTTCAAGAGGGACAAAGAGTTGGCCTCTGAGTACATCTCGGCCCATGGGGCTCAGGGCCGGTGTGAGAGGGACCCTTCTGTCCACATGTGGACCCTGTGGAGTCGTCCTCGCCTTCCAACCCTTTGTTCACTGACATGGAGCATAGTGGAAGAAAGGTGTGGAGAAATCTTTTGAGATAAATGCATCCCCTGTGTCTGTGAGAAGGGGACTGTGTAGGTATATGGGACATACAAACTGGTTTACTTTGGGGACAGCAGGGCAAGAAGGAACAAAGAGGAGAAATGACCTCAACTACCAGGCAGGCTCAGTCCGGAGGGGACAGCAGAGGAAGATGAAGGGGTCAAAACAATCCTTCAGCAGTTTAAGAGAACCTACAGAAAATGTGGTCTGAACATTCACTTTCTCTTGCCTTCTTGGCACTGATACAGAAGGCACAGGCACTGCGGGAATAGAGTTCCATGCCCATTATTAATGATGTTAAACATGACTCAGTTACCCCAAATTATCAAGTTCATCCAGACCAGAAAGCCAAGCAAAGGCCCTGGATGGACAGAACAAAATTCAGCCACTGGGCAACATGATGGCTGATGCAATTCATGATGGACTCCACAAGGTGAAGTTCACTGGTAGGAATAAATTAGATGCCTTGTCCCTGCCGAGTAGCTCTGAATCAGTCCTAGACTCCTGAGAATAAGATCTGAAAGTCATCAGAGCCCAGTGCAAACATCTGCTCTCTGCAGAGCACCAGTCAGAAAGAATGAACAAGATGTCAGGCTGTGGAGGGGTGGATAAAAAAATGCATGAATGATTTAAGTCATTGTAGTGACAACCCTTTGTATAATCCTCTGTCAAAACCAAAAAAATAGAAATATAAGGGGAAGAGGCCTGTGGTAAGAGGGGTAAGCTTCCCTTGCACATGTTAAAGTTCCTGAGAGAAGAAAAGAAATCTGCAGAATGGTCTCCCATGCTGCCTTCCCATAAGTGGATAAGGCAACGTAGACCGGGCAGAAAGCCTGAATCCGCTCGCGCCATCTTTCTTCAGGAAATGATTGTAGAAGACTCAATATGTCATGAGATTCCAGGGAAAACATACTTCAGGCAGAATACCATGAGGGATTCCTTCCAGAAGGGAACTGGTTTAGTTTCTGCAGGTGGCAAGCAGCTTAAGTTGGAACCAAGAGTTCAAGCAGGAGTTTCAAGAGAGTTTTGCCAGCACATCTGGCCCCAGCCATCATGCAAAAGCCCATGGAAAACCTCATTTCACGTTCACATTTAGTGTTTCCTGCACTTCTCCATGACTAGCCTAGCTGCCTTTGCGCGCTCTCTGCCTGATACACCTCATTCATTAGCCAGGCAGTGCCCCAGATTTAGCCTTAATTAGAAATATTGACAAATTAGTTTTCTCTCTGCATTGATCTCTGTGTTTATTGAGAAGCCTCGCAGGACTTCACACATGCACAACTGGTTATTTTGATTTTGCCTTTATGTCATCATCACATTTTTTTCCGGTGATAGGAATCCTCCAAGGAGAATGTGTTCACTTTACTAAGCGCTGATAAAGAAGTTATCACCAAAGCATTTAAATCCTGTGCTTACTATAAATAAACTCTCTCCTTCGAAACAAATTAGAGTATGCTGTAAAAGGTGACTTCCTTACTGCTCTTTCCTGAAATGAAACCTCACTGAATTCCATGCTGTGCTCTGGTGTAAGAGGCGCAGGCTCAGACTCAGCAGAATTCACAAGTGACAGCCCTCAGGCTGCTCTGCTGAGCCCTCCTGGCTGGAACCGCTGCAGGTCGGATGTCGGAGAGCTTCCTCTGTGGGACCCTGATGAGAATCGCCCCCAGCCCCACCAGTCCATTCCTCTCTGCTGCTCTCCTGCTTACAGCGGCTGTGCTGGATGGCGCAGTGGCCCCGGTTCTTGTCCCTGCCTGCACTCCGGCCCAGCTCTGGTGGCTCTGCCACCTCTGACCAGAGATTCTGTGTTTCTCTGCCTTTGGTTTAGCCAGTAGCATGAGGCAGAAGTGGTGGGGCGCAGGTGTCCATTCTAGGCTGGAAGAGTCTTCTTGGTTTCATTTGAAAGCTCTGCCTTCATCCTGAGTGGATGTGACTGAGAGTTTGCCTGCTAATTCCCTGGGGGGGACCAGAGGCAGGTGGAGTGGAGTCCAGAGGACACACATTCACAAGAGGCCAGCCCTGCCCAGCATGTCAGGCAGGCCCAGGCTTACCACAGTGTGTGCTCAGGAGAGTTGCCTGTATCCCCTGAGCGCCTGCATACTTAATATGCAAAATAATAAAGAAAGGTCATTTTCTATATTACACAACTTTGCACTAGAATTGGTATGCAGCTAACTGGCCTACTTATATATTTATTACTGTCTCTCTCTCTCCTTCTAGAAGGTAGGAATCCCTGTCTGTTTTATTCACTATTTTTTCCCTACAACTTAGAGAAGTCCTTGGCACATTGGAAAATATCTTTAAATGATGGCATCCATCACTTAGCCAATGAGACTTGGCCATCGAATAGCTCTGTGCTCAAGTTTCAATGTTCTAGCCCTTTGGATCATGGGTTGAAAGACGTTTTCTATGGAAGTTAATGTGAGGCTTCAGCTTTGTGGGACACTGAATTCTTTTTTGTTGTTTACATTTTTGTCTTACAACCCTCTAAAAATGTAAACAGCACTCATAGCTTGAGGACTGTTCAAAAACCAGCCTCCGGGCTACGGTTTGCCCCCTGCCTAAGGACTGGCTCCTGGGGTGCACACTGGAAACTCGCAGGGCTGCTGGCCAGGTGAACCTCAAGGCTCTCTGCCGTGGAACACCAGAGCTGATGAGGTACCGCCTAGCCTGAGCGTCTGTCTCCAGACTCGGCATGGGAAGAGTGGCATTCCCGAGCCTCTGCGTTGCTGTGGCTCATAGGCACACCAGAAACTATCACGTTTATAACTTTTTCCGGCTTGCTTAGAAGACTCAAATTTTCTTGGCCCACTGCAAAACCAGAAGGCTTTAGATATACATATGATGCTTACGAGCTCTTCTCTCTTTATTTATTAACTTTCTCCCTTTTTAATTTTTGTTTTGCTCCAAATTTATGCTCTATTTTTTCCCTTATATATGTCCCATTTATATATGACTTATATAAATTATGAAGTATCTGGATTCATTTTGGAAGAGGTAAAGAATATATAAAATAGATTTTTAAGGGTGGTGTTTGTAAATTAAGAAGATATGAACCAAATTGTGTACAAATCTTTAAATTTGAAAAATAAATTACAGAGTCATATTCTATCATAATGAACTACTTCCATTTTTTATTTAAAGAATAATTAAGTTTATGTTTAGTTTTTGATGGAGACAGGTAGAGCAGAACCATGGCTGACCACCCCCTAAGTTGACCTAATTCTCACAGACTGGACCTGTGCTAGGTATACACATCCACACAGTAGGCCTGGGTCCCTGTGTTGAACACTGCCATACACTGACAGCTTATTACAGTCCCCTGAATAGTCAACGTTATTTATAAAGGTTCCACTTTATTTATAAAATGAGTTCCATCTGTCATACATAGATGTAGAGAGATCACACACCGACACAGTGCTCTAGACACCAAAAGCAAATTCACTGTGAATATTATTTATAGCTGTGTTCTGGGCAGAGTGATTTATCTTTTGCACATGTAGAATATTTATGTGACAAGGACAGTTCTCTCCGTAATATTTAGAAAGGACAGCATCTACTACATTGTAAAGTAATTATTCACCTAAATGTCTTTGTGTTAGAGTAGAAAGCTGGGTTTTTTTTTGGTTTAAATTGTTCTTGTATTTCCAAATACCTACATAATTCCTTAATATAGAGTTATATACTTGATGGAAATAAGTTGAATTTATTCATCTTTGAAAGCTTTGTATTTTCCATAAAGACATTATTATTTCATATTTATAAAAGATTGTGTAGTTTTCATGTTACACTGTTAATTTGCTTATCATAAGAAGATCTTGTATTACAAAATGGGAAACTGAGTCTTAGAAATAGCTAGGCTTATCCAAATGTAGGCATCTCCTTACTAGGGAAGCTTTTGCAGGAATTCCAACCTTCTAACGGCTAGTGCACACTTGTCAGCGTGAAAATGTGAACTGGTAGAGTTGTCACTGTGGAGAAAGACTCTCTGCAGCCTAAGGTATCTTGATTTCTTAGCAAAGAATTCCCATACTAAAATAGCCTGCGTGGGCTCATTCCCAACATCTCTCTCATCCCAAGGCCATGGTCACTCATTCAATTCTCCCAAGTCGTGATGTGGATCTTTACGTCCCACTCTCTCTCATTATGTTGATTTTCTGTGGCCTCCAAAACAGCTGTGGAACCTGCCCTCCTTGAATGGCAGAGCTGACCACTGCTGGAGAGTATCTTGTTCATTCCTGAGCTGAACTCTGTTCTGATAAAATCTAGCTCTTCCAATTATTTCAACAAAAGATGAAGACACAGAGTTTTTATATCGGTAACTATAAGTAGGGAAATGAGCTACCCTGATCTGCTCTCTGCTTTGTGTTCCCTCTCCCACGTCCATTCCCAGCCATGTCCCCCAGACTCTCTGTCACAGGAGCCTTCCTTCCCAAGCATCCTGTCCTCCTGCTTCCGGGCACTGACTGGACACTGGAGGACAGGAGGAGGAGCGAAGCTGGAGTGACTCTCCACTCCCTCTCTGCCTCAAGGTGTGTTTTCTGACCGTGGATATACCCCGCCAGGCCATGGGTGGCTCCACACAGCCCTGCCATGGCAGCAATTACGTCCTCAGCTCAGCCGCTCCCTGGGTTGTCTCACCCTGGGCTGTCTCTCCATCTCTGTTTGATTCTTCAGTTCTTTGAACTCCTGTGTAATGAATTCCCTGCTTTCATTTCCCCCTGTGTGCAAGACCTAGGGTCGTTTTGGTTTTTGGTTAAATCCTATCTAATTTAAACCAGTTGATATTTATTCTTTGTTTAACCAGAGGAAACGCAAAAATAAAATGCCTTGCTGACAGTTATTAACACATGCCTAGCAAGTGATGGAATCAAAGTGTCAACCCAGCTCTGTCTGTGGAAAGAAAGAGGCTCTGCAGCTTACAATGTCTTCATCTCTTTGTCCTTGTCCCCATGTCCACCCCGCTCCCAGGACGGCTGATGACTAGGGAAGTACAGGGCTGCCCAGGGGCTGGGGCTATGTTTTTCTGCTAGTGTGAGGCTGGGGCAGCCCTTAAACTTGAACTGGCAAAAATAGCTGTCCTGTGATTCTAGTATAGATAAGTTAGTCAATATATTCAACCTTGTTTCTTAGGGACTACCCATGACTTTCCCTGTAAACATATGTTGGATGGGCCGGTGGGCAGTTATCCAGCTTCAGCAGATGAACCACACAGTTAGGAGGCCTGTAATTGATATCAGTGAGGAACGTTCCATTAGCAAGAGTGGGAGAGGATTTCCATGATCCCCAGAAGAAGCAGTACTGGAGTGTGTAATAATCAAAAACATCAAGAAGGTTAAATGCTGTCAGCTAATATTAACTACAGAAATATGTCCAGCAGACATAAATCCATAATCATTCTATTCATTTTTGAAAATTGAAATTCATTTATTGTCTTTAAAAAAATAAAACATAAACAAAAAACCTTCACACTTTGGACCTTGCAACTGCTTTGGAATATTTACTGTTCTATTGGAATAAGCGTGATACTATTGAACCTCTCAACATCTCACCTCTGAGGTTTCTGGACCGTGGCAGAGTAAAAGCAATCAATACCAGTTAATAAGCCAGATCACTGTTATTAGTATTCTTTACGACCTTGGCATACTTCATTTTATGTACAGATTGCCTATGAAAACTTGAGCTTATATCTTGTCTAGACAATGCCTTACATGGCCATTCAAATTAATAATGTGCCAGAATTATCTTATGCTTAATGCAGCTGGCTCAGTATTGACTCTGGAAATTAAATCTTCTCCACAAAGCTATTGACAGCTGGGTCTCTGGCATGTTTAATGGATCTGAGTCAAGATGGGACTGTGTCTTGTGCCTCCAAGCAAAACGTTGATAACTCAACATTTTCATAAAAAGTGAGAAAGTGCTTTATCTATAAACATTCTGACTCTCAGTAGATTAAATCAATGTAAGAGCTATTTGAAATTGGTTGAACTTACCTCGATGTAAGAAAACAAAAAGAAATCTATCCCAGGCAGCCTGTAAAACAAGTGGTTGGTCCATTCCACGTGTGGCTCAGGAACCCCAATGCATTTCAAAGGAATAGTTTTAGTCTCAAGGAGTAAAACTGTGTCTTGTGAATTTGATTTGAACCTAATGAAAATTCTCATAAATGTGTATGTCCAACATCAGACCTGCAAAGAAGGCTCTCCAAGTTTTAACCGACTTACTTCAGGCATAAGGAGGGTTAACTGTGCACTCTGCCATTTTTTCACTTGTGAAAGTGACCTCTTGAGGGAAAAAAAATTGTAGACTGCCTTAGGGGGTCAATTACATATGGAAACTCTTTGATGGAGGCAGGTTTGATTCAATAAAACCAAACTAGTCACTGACACTGACTGGTCCCTTTTCCTCGCCTCCCGCGCCTGGTATAAGAACTCACAAATGGGGAGAGATATAGCTTTTCTGTTTCTATTTCTTTTCTTTCTTTCTTTCTTTTTTTTTAATTAAATCATAGCTGCATACATTAGTGCAATCAAGGGGTACAATGTGCTGGCTTCATGTACAATCTGAAATATTTTCATTAAACTGTTTAACATACCCTTCATGGCATTTTCTTACTTATTGTATGAAGACATTTGTATTCTGCATTTAGTAAGTTTCACCTGTACCCTTCTAAGATGCACCATAGGTGTGGCCTCACCAATTACCCTTCCTCCACCCCAACCTCCCCCTTTCTCTCCCTTCCCATATTCTTGTGCTATAATTTGGTTATAGCCTTCATTTGAAATCTTTAAATTAGCTTCATAGTAGGGCTGAGTACATTGGATACTTTTTCTTCCATTGTTGAGATACTTTGCTAAGAAGAATATGTTCTAGCTCCATCCATGTAAACACGAAAGAGGTAAAGTCTGCATCTTTCTTTAAGGCTG